>LGRX02016124.1:0-24907 GCA_001247695.2 Cymbomonas tetramitiformis
AAGTGAAGATCAGATGGCCTGGGTGCCAAAGCTAGAGGCTTCCCAGAGAGTGAAAAGCAGATGGTCTGGGTACCAAAGCTAGAGGCTTCCCAGAGAGTGAGCGTTGCTAAGTGGTAGCAAGAGAATCATTTTTGGACATCAAATAACTCGAGCTACAAAGCGCAACCGGTGTACTGTCAACTGTGTGAATAGCCCTGACACATGGAACTTTAGAGGTTGCGACTGCACCTGAAGAAGCGCTTGAAAGTCCTGTCCGGAAATCGATTGCCCACAAGAAGTCACGCTTGAGGATGCATGCACCTACTCATCATCACACATATGCAAATACAAGTTGGCTTGACGTTCATGCTTTAGAGGCGGTGTGGATTGTGATCCAGGGAAGTTGGCGATAATGGCTTGTCTGATTTACCAGACATGCTAGTCTGGGGAGGTGAGGGCACACGCATGAATGCCGATATTCCAGAGTTGATGGAGCGTTTTTCGGATGCCCTGCGAGCACCGCTGGATACCACACAGTCATCAAACGGCGAATAAAGGCAACTTTATACTCTGTGTCACACCCGCGATCCACTTGATAATCCTGTAAATAGATCATTAGTAATTTAGAGGGGCAATAAAATGCTCTGAATTTCAACCAGCATGCCTGGAAAATCCATTTTAATGACTACGAGTGTGCATCCAAGTCTGTGGGTCACCGAATAGAAGAAAGTTACAGGTCAGGTGGGGAGGTCAGCTTGCTCTGCATCAGCCTGTAGTCTTTCTGATCGAACATTGTCTATGGGATGGGTGGGTATAACACGCTGAGACCTCCCTTGGATTTGAGCAGGCGTTAGTTATCTAGTTGACATATAAACTGCCATTTGATCGAAGATATTTTGGAGTATAGTCCTGGAACATTCGAATGTGTCAAATATTCGTCATATTGCTTGATACACTTACCCATCCCAGCTTAAGAAAATCTTGGTATATATATATATAGTTCCCTGGATGGGCGCACAATTTATATACGCAAAGGACCTAAAGGGATTCCGGCAAATACAAAAGGGATTTGTGCGTGTGGGGCCGAATCCAGTGGGCGCAGGGGCCGATAGGAAAAGAAGGGAAATGTGTGCATGCATATGAATATAAAGGAAGGCGCCCCCCGCAATTTTGTTCGGTGCCACACAAGATTGTGGATGTTGGATCGACGGAAGATTTCGTTCGAAGTGCGCGTTTTGTGAGTGTGAGCGTAAATACATGCGCATGCACTACCATCTGGATCGATGTGATCGATCGAGGCTTGATGCAAGCTTTTCAGCTATTCCGATGCAAAGTTGATGAAAATCGGCTGCTGATGATGTTATTTAAATGCCGTTTCTGCCCCAAGGTCGTTATCAGGGACCCGAGAATAATACGGAGAAGAGTGTGCCGTTTGAACCCCAGCCACCCACCACGCCAACCACAATGCGTGCTCATCGATTGGGGGGAGGGAGCAAGGGATATATTAAGTCTGAGAAAGTGAAGTGCAATAGATGTGATTTGAACGGACGCGGCATCGCGGTGGACCGGATCTATGTGAAAAGTGTGGCACGCTTGCTTTCAAAGTACGATCATACATATGGTAGACGACCTTCGTTCTTTCACGTCCTCTCGAGGCCGCTCAAGTGACAAAGCTGCAACGAATAACTCAGGCGTTGCGTAAGTCAAAGGCGATCTGCAATATAAATGCACCAGATGACCCCGTCAGCACAATCTAATAAGATTATAAACTGGTGAACAAAGCATGTATCCCGTTGTACCGAGCCCATCACTCGAATGCATGCCTGTGCATAACACTGTCAAGTGTTCCTGAACACTGAACACTGAACACTGAACACTGAACACTGAACACTGAACACTGAACACTTCAAAGACAATGCATATGAATTTCTAATAAGTAGCCAGGCCTATTATGTTGTTGATCGTCGAATAGTGCCCATTCCTTTCCCACAAGACTCCTGGGGATCTTCCTGAAAACTACTGGTTTCACATTAATCTCAGTTCTCAGATAGACAAATAACCCTAAGCATCCAGAAACCTGCAGCGTCTTTGCTTCTTTTCGTTACACACCAGGTTCCACATCGCCCATGTCGATACCAGCCGCCATATCGATTGAAGATATAGACTGCCGGTAATGAAGTGGGAAAACAAGTGAACGATAAAACACTACACAATTCGCAGTTTCGCACACGCGTGTATTTGCGCCTAGAGTGAAGTGCCTTGGTATTATGATATTCATAATTCGTGAAATATTAGTGCGAGATCGGCGCGAGCGTCAGCATATCGGTGTGGGCGTGTGGGCGTGTGGGCGTGGGTGTGACGTTGATGTCGACGGGTAATACACGTTTCCAAATGCAATATTCCCATAAGAGAAAAAAATTCCAAAACCCCGCCAAAATATTGATGTGTTGAGGCGGTGTGAGGATGATGCACGGGAGTGTGTCGCTCAATGTATGCACTGTTCCACCTAGCATGAATGAAACCGGGGGGCAAGCCAGCTTTACGCAAGGAAAGACGGAGTGTCTGCGGCAGGGGAGCTATATCCAGATGGCCCACATTTGGATTATGGGGGCATCGATCAGGGGATCGGAACGGGCCTGCGCGAAAACCAGCATCGGGGATTTTTAGCTTGCGCCAAGATTTACATTTTATTCCGGTAGGCTGTCCCACATGAAATTAGCGTTCCACAAGACGATTTTCTCTTAACAAGTTTTGTGACCGGTGTTTTCCCTTTATTGAATTATTGGGAGGCTGCCGAAATATAATGTATAAAGTCTGTGTTTTCTTTGAGGCGCATGATCATGTCTGACTCATTTGGATACAATGTATACAATTGGCGTAGGAATTTCATCATACCGCCGAAGGGTGTTCATTTGAATTCTTTACTAGGCGCTGTCGATCTCAAATTGGAGATCTCCACTAGGCCATCCGATCATTCAATGATATCATCATTCGTTATTACAAATATGCCGATAGTCGCGAGCAGTGTCAATATTTAGCATCGAAGGGCTGGTGGTAGCTAAGCACATGGCAGTGTCCCTTAAGTATGGCCGATAATCATCGATTGAATGTACACCCGACGTTGTGGTGCTCGCATTCCGAACATGCGAATCTATCTGATTTCCAAACATCGCGCTGGCCATGCGATGTTTAAATAAATTTCGCCATTACACTATCTGACCGTAGGATCATATGCGCGACAGTGCTTCGCTTTTTGCTTCCCAACATGCCATGCCATAACGCGTGGGTGGCGTCGCGGTAAATGCACGCGACTGCAGTGGCACTGTCATCGTTAGCGTCTGGCGATCGTGAGATCGAAAAATCGACTGCGTCGCCCGTTGGGATTCGAGCTTTGCTGCTGCTGCTGCTGCTGCTGCTGCTGCTGCTGCTGCTGCTGCTGATTAAAGTAAGGTAAGTTGCCTTGCATGGAGATCGTAAGGGTCGGTGGTCAAAGACAGAATGGATATATCGTGTACTTCACGTGTGGCACACTTTAGCGGATCAGCATAGCAGATAGCACTACTACTGCGTCACTGCTCGGTTTTCTATTCATGTTTATATGTTATGCCCATATCCCTCGTACTGACTCTGGCCCGGTTTACTAACAACGCTTGCTTATAACAACAACTATGTCCCTCTGATTTAGCAAACACGATGTTGGTGGTCTTTGTGGCGATGGTGGAGCTGAAAATATCCAAGTGTAACTTTGTCCATATGCGTGAGAGCTTTTTCAAATGTAGTAATGATATTGTCCGCCAATATGCGTGTCAGGTTGCTCTTGACAACGATGCGGAACATGGTGCTGTCAGCTGAGATGTCACAAAAAAGTGGTTTTGGTGATGAAGTGCAGGTGTGATCATCAATGGGATCGTGGTATCCCATCTTGTATCCACATATGTACCTGTATCAACAATTTTGATAAGGATTGTTATTTGGGGACGAGAGGCAGAGTAGTTCCTAAGACGCGACGAGCATCCCACATACACTTCATTTCGTCATTTGTTAGCATATTTTTACAGTGTGTATATCAGGTATGATTTTCATCCAAAGGATCACTCACAGGATAAACTACGCATGTATACATGATTATGTGAAGAGCAACGGATCGCTATATTGCCATCTACACACACATACAGACATATATACACACAATTGCACTACCGGGTGATATACATCACAGGTTTGGATCTTCCGGCATTTGAAACTGACAAAGCATTGACCTGGCTTGTAAATTTGATTCATCACTACCATTCATGGATCATGTCGACTGCCATGAATCATCGTCATGCTGCCGCCTTCGTATGCCCCGTCCAACCTGATAAAGTGTGCATATGCATGTTTGATGATGAAGTGGCCAATTGCTTGCAAGCAAGTATATGCATCCAGTGTGATGCACCTGACTGTTGACGAGTTTCAAGATAGTATTTATATTCATACGCATATGTACACTTGAACAGAAACAATGGAATTGTGCTCACCAGTGCGCTTCAGCAAGTGCGTGTTGTAGGTCGATGTCATCGTAAGGGAGATGCAGCTCAGGGTTTAATCGAGCGGCAACCACTGGTAGACAGCACGTGTCACCAGCGTCGAGAATTTGAAAACGAGGACGTCCGCTGGAATGGGTCATGGCAGAAAGGGCATCGCGGATGACCTTGGCATTCGCCATCATGTTGTCACACAACGCTTGGTAGCCCGACATTCCAAGTCGCAGGAATTTGTAGTACTGTACGTATATTCCGGAGGCAGGACGGGAGAAATTTAAGGTGTACGAATCCGCCTTGCCCCCAAGATATGAAACGCTGATGGCGATGTGCTCACCCAGATCTTTTCGTTGACGAAGTACAAGCCACCCTGTTCCGATGCAGCTGGCGCCAAATTTGTGTCCGCTTGCGGAGATGGATAGAACGGATTCGAGACGGAAGTCCCACGCGGGTAGCTCCGGTTGAAATGGTGCAATAAACCCACCGCTCGCGGCATCAACGTGAATTCCAATCTGCCAGCCCATGCGCTCATTCAGTCCTTTCAGAGCCGAATCCACCTCCCAAACAGGGTCGTAATGGCCGCCATAGTGATTGCCCATTATGCATACAACCCCGATTGTTTTCTCGTCGCACGCGTCAGCAACTTCTTTCCCTGATATGAACGGCGAATCCAGCTTCGGCGAAATGAACTTCGGCTCAACACCCATATACTTGAAGAGCTTTTCCCAAGCCGCCTGGAACAGAGTAGATATGACAATGTTCGGCTGTAGTGCGCGAACATCCTTGTGGCTCACATCCAAATTTCGGGCATACCATGCCATCCACCTTAATTTTAGAGCAAGGCCGGCTAAAAGGCAGGCTTCCGTGGAGCCGACCGTTCCAGCACCGGCGTAGCATCCATATTCCTCGAAGTCGTCTGGGCGAGGGCAATTCCAAAGCGATGCCACCATGTTTACAACATTGTTGTGCAGCGCAAATGACGCTGGGTACACAGTTTGATCTGCGATGTTGACCTGCAACCCAAGGAGCATTACATCCCGCTCCTCCGGCTCCGAAACAACGTTCACGTACGAAGATGTATTGAGTCGAGGCTTGAAGTCCAACTGCTCCGCCTGCGTGATAATCTCGGCACAATGTTGTGCGGGGGATCCATGGACTGGGATGGTCGAACATCGTGGATGTTGCAAAGTTGCGAGGGGGGATGCGTAGTAGGTGCTGGTGTTCTGCGAAATAAGCAGTTTGTTCATCCGCCGTTCCTCTTCGAGTGCGCCACGAAGAGATTCTACTTCGGCGCGCAATAGCGAGGTTTCACTAGCGTCGCCACTCACTTGCTCAGGACAATTCGATGTGTTATCATGCTTTGCCCGTTTATTCGCTACTGCGCCACGAGTGGTTTGTCCGGCATTTGCAGCACTTCGCGTTATTTTGGTTTTCCCGCGATTTGTCATCCTTGACGACTCGTAATGATCCTAAAGATGGGTGATCGTGCGAGTAGCGGCGACGACGAACTGCAATCAACCTGTAACGAGAAAGCGAATCGCGGAGGAAATTGTTCGCCTCATCGAAGCTGTACAACTAGTATATATGTACGTGTGCGCGCGCGTGTGTGAGGACCTGTTCAACCTTTAACGCCTTCGGACCACGGCAACTTACCCTGAGAGAGGCGCCGCTCGTCTTAATCACAGCAACAGCAACATACAATCGCGCAACAATTCAACGGGTGGCCATAATGAAATGCGCCAGCGGGTCCGACGATCGTCATACGAAATCGCCGCGGTATACCCAGTGCGCGCCAGCGTTAGTGTCAGCCGAGCGCCAGCGCATGCTGAGGACTACTTTTTGTAGCACTTACTGGTGTGCAGATGTATAGAACGACGATCGTGCATCATGTCCGCACATGCGCTAATATCCGACGCACCTAAGGTGCTATGCAACAATACAGTAATTCCGCATATATAGGGGGTACGTGAACGTACAGGTGGGGAAAAAATATAAAATCTATACATTAACGGTTGTAGTGAATTTCTAGATGTGTGGTATTGTTTATATATGTCAGATATGAATGGTGTATAGATCTAGTTGTGAATGTGTTGCTGTTCACATATAATTTCACTTAATAGAACTTATTAAATGTAATATGGTGGAAGTTAGTCTCACCATTAGGTGGATTATACATTTTCAAGAACATAGAGAATTGATTAATGGGGTTGAACTCTAGTGCATTATGATATTGTGAACATATGAATTAGTTCCCTAAGTTACCCTTACTTAAGGTACATGCATTGAGTCATTCGATTTCAATGATTACGTAATTAAATATTTTGTAAGAGTGCATTGGTGGGTAGGACGTTTGCAGTTGGATGGGAACGTAGTTCGGAAATTCCTAGTCTTTGACTCATGAATGCACTGGTATTTTGAGGTAGAAGGAGGTATGAATCTACATAAATTTCATTTGAGGAACCCAATATGTAAAAACTTTGGATATATATTGATTCCTATATATGTTACATCAATAAGACTAAGAAGTAGGACTTGTATGTTGCTCAAGTGAAATAAGTAAGTGCATGCATATCGAGCAGTGCACATTGTTGATTTACACAAGAATTGCATATGTACATATGAATAAGCTAGGATTGCTAGAAATGAAATATTATTGTATTGCTATTAGTCTATTATCTATTGCTATTAGTCTAGAAATGCTTCACATCCAGAGGAATCTGAATCACTATATTGTTCCACCTCGTCGCTATTGATACGGTTACCTTTACTATTCAATCTGCAACCAGTGTTGTTTTGAGTAGGGCGGCGTCGTCTTTTCTGTCTCATTGGTTCATTGGTTTTTTCATCTAACACTGGCTTGCCATCTTTAACCAACATTGTCATTGGTTGGTTCATGAGACGCATCAAATAAGACATGTTCCAGTTGCGCGGTTGTTTCTTGGTTGGAGGTTTCTGCAGGATACCTCCTCTTGGTCCAGAATCGGTGAGAGCGACGATTGTTGGAGCAGCATCTTGAACAACAGACTTATGGCATACATGCTTCAAGATTGATATTGCTAACTGTCGGACCCTGAATTCTTCTTGCGCAACTGAACTCATGTAATTCTCGGGGTCAATGGCTGCGCCCCCTACCTTAACTTGACTTGCATTGAAACCACAGAGTGCATTTGTATGAGGCATTGCTGTCTTGGGAGAGTTGGTCAACAGAAAGGAATGTACTAAGTTTTCAGGGATGTGGCTGAGGTCGCAGTCTAGCCAAGAGATGACATAGTGCCTTCCAGGTGGGAGTTCTTCAGGTGACAGTACTGCACATTTGGTGCAGTGGCTACCTTTCAAAGCACGAATTTGTTGCTGGTGACTGAGCTGTTGGAAAGGAAGCAAGATGCCGAAATAGTGTAGCATTTCTGCTCCTTCACCTGGTCCACATCCATAAATACACAATCAGAGACTAATCCATAGAAGAATTAATCGGCCTGGCATAATTCATGAAGCAAGTAGCAGTAATCAGCATCAGTAATTAAGGTGTCTATAGTTGTTTGGGTTTTTGGGATATGGGGCAATACCATTATTAGCGAACATTCGAACGAGTTGGTAGCAATAACCCTCTGGTTTGGGGTGCCTGCAGGGATTTGTGATGTTTTCTGGATGATACTTTTTGAGCAGGTTAATCTCCTTTTCCATGTGGTACCTGCATGGTGTAAAAGACACTCAGTATGCGTGTGAAGTTGTGTTGAATGTTGTTGAATTGAAAGGGTATTACAGTCGGCAGCGGTAGTATGAGCAAGGATGTCACCAAATGAAAGAACTCTTACCTTAAAGGTCCAACGCCTATTTCTTTGCTGAGATTGTGGCCCATGACTAGCTTGGAGTAATCGATGCCAAGTGCAAATTTATGTTGGTGTTTGGGGTGATTTATGTGGTAAGGTAGTGCCAACCACTGTACCCCAGAAACCGTAGTTAGTACTTGGCTTTATTAGTTGCGAGTGAGCTGTTGTGTTGACACTCTAGAAAATCATTTGATCAAAATATTAGTAGGCTTCCTTACCTTGCCGGCCTCAGGTAACTGGACTTTAGAGCCCAAAAGGCGCTTGCGGATATTGATCTTGTAAGAAGTGCCCTTATTAGACTTTTTCAGACCATCCACGAGGACAATGGTGCCCTTCATGGGTTGACGGTAAAAATGGATGTTCTTTGCCGTCGTGCGAGCAGCCTTGCGATTCCACCCTTCCGGAGCATACGGATGTCCATCAGCGATTGTTTGGCTAACAATGGCTAACTCAGTTGCTACCAGATGACGAACAACAGCCAGGCCCAGCAGCCTGACATCCAAGCTTGCTGCAATATTAGCGATACGGGTGTTGTTGTTTGCTGATTTGCAGAGTAGAGCTGTCATGTTCATGCACTCAATACCATGTCGGGGACCACATCCTGCACGAATGGGCACCGGAACATTTTTCATCTATGGTGAAGGAATGCTGATTAATAATATTCATCTATGAGATTTGATTGTGTTAGGTGGGAGTTGGAATAGACATGAGATTAGGTCTTCACCTGCATAGGCCCTGTGCAAGGTTTCAGCATGTCCAAAGAGCTCCAGGAGGGTGTAGTCCTTGAAGTAGTCCTTGAACTCAAGGTGCCTTTCAGCTGGATCACTAGCCAATTTCTCCGTCACACCACAGAGCATGAGAGCGTGCTCAGCAGGTGAACAATAGGGATCAAGCCTGTACTGCCAGACATCTTTCAACGTAATTTCTGCTTCGTCGTTTTTCGGTGACCACAGTGTTAAGTTTTCTGGCGTGTCCCATATTGCTACCTGTAAGTCATATATATCTCAGCAAGAATTGCCACCAGCATGAATTTTAATTTGAAATGATGTAACTTGAATGCCATGGATGCCACTTCAACGCCATGGATATACCTTTAGTGGCCTTGCCTCCCAATCTTCAGGTGAAACCACTATCGGAGTACTTGGAGAAATGGGTCGTATGTTAGCTCGTACATTTAGATTGTCTGTGCAGCGGACACTAGTGAAACATATAATACCACTTCCATCCTGAAATGTAATGCTGTAAACAGCTCGCTGTTTTGGTGGGTCTTTTTTGTTACCTGAATGAGATACCAAGTCATTAGTATAGAAAACTATATGCATATGAATTGAAAGTTTTTGAGATGGTATGAGCTCACCTTTAGCATCAACATCTGCAGTGTCATTAAAGTAAGGGTAGACGTTGTTTAAAGCATGTTGTACGTTTTCATGGAATGCAAATTGGCCAGAAGTTCCTTGTCCGGCTAGTAACATCTTGGAATCTAGTACCATATTTCCATCTGGGGTACGTGATGTAGATGGCTTACAGAATAGTAAACCAATCCTCTTCCCCATGCGTTGAACTGAAGCTAGATACACGTTGCCAGATGCTGCCCATTGGGTTAAGTTTGCAAAGGAGGGTACTAGGCATGGTCCTCCTTTCATTTCACTGCCTCTTCCTTGGGGAACAGCTCTGCTGTTGAGCGGTGTGAAGGCGTCAACCGGCTTGAAAGCTTTGATTGTTACCAATGGTAATAAAACAAACAGAAATTGTGCCAACAACTCAGTAAGCTCTGGCATTAGTACCTGCCACGATTTTGTACTGTGAGAGATACCAAAATCACAAATAATACCACAACAACAGCAACTCAAAAAGCAAAGGAAATCAAGAAAACTGAAACTGAAGTTAGTGTGCACGTAACATCGCCTTACGTGCTTGGCGGTTATCCTCTTCCACAGGATAACTTGTGGTGGTTGACCCATTTGTAATTTCATGTATGTTTGGTATATAAAAACATCATAGAAGTATCAACTGGTGTACAAGGTGGTGGAATTCTTCTATATGTATGGTTAGCAAAGTCATTGACATGCATCCAATCATCACCCACCCTGACATCTAGGTAGAAATGGCTATTTTGAAAGTGAATGATACCTGATAGATAATATGATGCACAATTTTGATGACATTGTAAAATGTTGTTATTAAGGGAAGGGTTGAAAATGAATGGTACACCGGGTTTTGCTGTCCTGAGGTTTCCCACTTCGATCATGATGAATGCAGGGGCAGTATTAAATTGGACCTGGTTTTCCATAGTGTTCTCAGCATGACAGGCAGTACAATTTCGAATTAATCGATGTTCAAATTCTAGTAGCATGCATTTGAATGGGTCAACAATTGTAGTGTTCATGCTAGTCACATAAGTTGTATAGATGATCTCTGTTAGTGGATAGGGGTGTGAAGCAACGCGCGTGTTTCTAGAATAGGGGCACTGAGTACATGTTGCCTTGGTTTCAGCATACATTCTAATAGTGTCTGGTGAATGTTGAAATATGTAGTATATAGTATTCCACACACTACCAAAAGTTCCATTTGCTCCGACACAGTTGCTCGGATCGATTGAAGTAAGATGATCTCGCAATTGGTTTCTAGAAGTGATAATGTGCTGTAAACCTCCATTTGCACGTGCCCACAAAGCATGATAGATTGCATTGCTTGTAGTGCTATTGTTGGTGAGAAAGATATGTTTTGTACTCTGCTGATACAACCATTCTAAGCATGGGTCTATAAAACAGGAGTTGTTTTCCCATGGGATATGAACAACTGATGTATTGTGTGGGAGAAGTACTGGTGTATATTGTATGTTGACAGGCTGTTGTGAACATTTTATCAGAGTGGAGGATGTAGTCTGGGAGTCGAGAGTTGTTGTAGAAGTGGTTGTCATGTCTATGTTTTGCGATAATGTTGAACAAGATGATTGAGATGAAAAGTTATTTGGGGTTTGGCTCAGGTTTGATTTCTTTCTATAAAGAAGCATATATGCATCCTTACACAAATCCTTTTTTAATATGGGTGTAATTGAATCGTCATTGCAATGAATCCATGTATTATTGGTGTTGCGTAAACATGTGGTATAATGTCCTGAGGTAACATGGGTACCAATTCGTTTTACTATAGCACATAGTTCATAGGCAGCATCAATTTTATTTGTTGGCAATTTTAAATCTTTAGGAGTTAGCACATGTTGTATGTCCACTTCTGTTGGCAAAATATTTCCAGAATTGTCTGTTTTACTGAGTACTATTACGAGAGTTTCTGGCAAGATCTGAAATGACATGATTGAAGCATTTTTATCGGATTTCTGTCCGCATTGTGAACATATCCATGTTGGGATCGCTTTAGAGGACATTGCTTGGTTGATACATGATTTTAAAGTCTCACGCTTCTTGTAGGTCTGAAGGTTGTTTATAATCATAACCGGATTATCCTGCAATTGGTATGTCTGATGCCCACATGCTTTGTTGTTGCATATTGCTGTATATTTGTAAGAACCCATGAAGGTACTTGCGGATTTCACGTGTTTAAATGTCTCTAGTATATCCACAAAAAACTCTGATGCGTCATGTTGTAATGAATTATTGTAATTCGGGTGTAGTTGCTTAACCAATTCAAGGGTAATCCTTGGGTCAGCTAATGTACCAGTGGTGATATTATTCGTTAAGCTCCTTATGTAGTAAAACAACTGGTCCGTTTTCGAAAAGGCTGCCTGTGGGGATTGAGTAGGTTCTGACTCTAAATAATGTGGGCATTGTGTGAGAAACTGAATGATAGCATTAAAATAACATGTATTCCCCAAGTTTGCCAAACCAGAGTGACATGTTGTTTGTGCAGCGGGTTGTTTGGTAGATTTTTGAGAGGGGGTACTTGGTTTCTCTATCTCGCTATGGACATGTGCTGGGTGATGGGTGGGGGTTGAGGCTGTAATAATTATTGGGTCAAAGAAAACATCGAAATGTTTACCGGTCAATGCAGATAAACGTTTGTACTCAGCTTTGATTGCTGTTCGCATGCCAATGTGGCGATTTGCTGCAAAATGAAAATTGGCAAGGGGCCTTGTGAGGTAAACATCTTCAATCTTTTGAGCTCTAGATAAGGCGACATATTCCAACCCCGGTGCAAAGCATTGCTTTTCGTTTTCGGTTGGACATAGAACGAGCCCATTTTTAGCCGTTAACCCTTGGCTTTTATGAATTGTGATACAGTGAGCTGTTCTAAGTTTTAATTGTTTCCTGGTATATTTCCCACATAGTTTAGTTTTGCAAGATTCAGCCACAAAAGGTACAACACGCGGTAGAGTGGGACTAACAGAATCGCCTTTATAACCCCATCCATCTCCACCATCCATTTGCACAAAGACTATTGGGATTTCCAATTTGCCTTCGATAAATTGGGAAACAGTAGGCATATTGTTTTCATAAGATTGGCCCTGGAAACCAAAACCAATAACTGTGCCTTGAGCACCATTATATACGCCTAATTGTGTTGCAGAGTTCATAGTGCTCATTACTCGGCTACCAATAGCCAAATCAAGGTGTTGTTCCTGCAAATCGTTATGTTCTGGCAACGCTTTAGTACCTGATGTTGTAATTTTAGATAATTTGGTGTGGACCTCGTCTGATAAGGGCTCTCCTGTACTGGTATAATGTTGGGCGTGGATTCTGTAATGCGTTGCACCTGACTCCACCAAATTCTCGAAACACATCTTATTAATCTCATTAACCCTTTCATGTGTAGCTGCTACCCACATAGCATCCACTGGAGCTTTTTGTTGGGCTTCTTTCACTCCACTGCACAAACACCTGGACCATAGTTCAGCAAATTGGTCTACGGTGGGCAAACCTTTTCTAGCAGTTGAGCATATTCTTGCTAGTGGTGGGAGCTCCTCTCCAATTTTAGCTTGGTGTCGAACGTTTTCAGTTAACTCAATATAAGTTGTAATAGAGTTCCATAAATTTTTACCATTCAAACATGCGTTGTAGTATTTAGGATTTTTATTGTTCATTACTGGTGTTTGGTATACTGAAGTACCCATTGCTGGAAGTTGATATAAGTCCCCCAGGATTATGATATGCATTCCACCAAAAGGAATTTTGCATACTTCAGCAAAAATTTCACGGGTTGAATTTGCTGCACAAAGTCGAATGTGAATATTGTATAGGTCTGATAAGCTGATCATAGATATTTCATCAATAATCACTAGCTTGCAATCCTTTAAATTTCTAGCTAGAACATCTGCCTTATTTTGTGATATACTAGTGGTAATATCGCCATCTTGTGGTGCTTTTATAAGTGCGCTCTGCCAGGTGTACCCAGATATATTGAAGGCGGCGTTACCTGTAGGCGCCATGACTACGGTGTTGCCGTGTATACCTCTTGCTTTACCAAAAACTAATTGTGCCTTCTCACGAACAGCCTTGATTAAATGACTCTTACCAGTACCGCCTTCCCCTGACACAAAGATTCGCAATTGATTAGGATTCTCTCCAGTTAAATGACTACTTATCTTGTCGTATGCAGCACGTTGCATAGACGTCATACCATCAACCATTCGATCCAGATTGCACTCACTGCTTTCTTCATTGTTAACAGGTACCTTCCTACCTTGCTGGATGTTTATGATATCATCTTCAGTGGTTGCTCTGTTGCTAGTGGTCAAATTGTCCATAAATGCCTTAAGATTACTAGAGAGAAAATTCGCTAGATATGCTTTTTGGCTTAAAGTCACGTTACAAATCACGTTTGTATCTGACTGAAAGGAGTACTTCTCATGAGCGGTGTTTCTAAACTCATCAGGAACGGAATCTGGTTGGTAGTCATCATTCCCATCATGGTCTCTTGGTACACTTTCAAAGGTTGGCTTACCAACATTCCTAAGGATTGTTTCACTCTTTTGGATTGTCTCCAAAGCTTGAGTTACATAAGGAGGCATTGATTTTGTCTTAATCATAGTATCCAAATGCACTATTGCTGTGGTGTCCGGCGGAAGTACCTGACTTTCTTGTCCATTTGGCCATATGGTATGTAACAGCACTGTGCTGTAACAAGATTCCTCATCTGTTAAATCCTGAGGATAGTAAGGGCACAAGGAAATTACCTTGGGTGATTGGTATGGTGTGAACACCACATCATCGACACGGAATTTGTCTAGGTATGATGGTTTACCTTGCGCATCCAACAATATTCGTACAGGAGCGATTGGTATCTTACTATCACTGGGAAACTTGTTTGTATCAAAAGTCCTAAAAGAAAAGTACGTCAGCATCTGATGGAAAGTTGCTTGGCACCCACCTATTGTATTCTGTTGGCGAACAAATTTTCCATAGGCGACTCTGCGTCCCATTTGTGACCTGGGAGATGAATCTATAGCTGATTGTGTGCCTCCTGATAATTTCAACTCTTTCAGTTTATCTTCATCAACAATCACAGCAGATGGCACATCTTTACTTACTGCAGTATTAATGCTGAGAACGCCCCTGGATGATTGCACAAAGGGGAGGCCTAATAAAGTCCAACAAGCTTGCATGGCACCTACTTGAGTTGAATCCACCAAACTGTTGGCTACTATTGACAAGCGTTGTTTGTCTGTAATCGACTGACTCTGCAAAATCAAGTTTGCAATTTTTCTGGTAACTAGGTTTTTAAGCATGGCTGAATCCGGGGCCTCAGCTTTTGAAGCATATGAGGCACACTACTCTGCAGCTCCGACTTGGTTGTCTATGTATTTGATATCTAGATTCCCTCCTGTTGCGATAGGGATGAGAGGTGTCTTAATGTAGTTATTCAACCACATGTTGTCTCGTGGCGGAAGTATTTGAATTCGCTTCCTTCCTCTCCCATCTTTGTCAACCACCAATGTTGCTTCATCAGTGCTTGTTGGACCCCCTATCCAGCCTGTTGGTGAGAAACCAAATCGACAAACCTTGTTGAAAACTGATTTACTGTACTTGAAGCAAGTTTGTGTGCACCTATGAATTTGATTAGCAAGTTGCAGACGTCGATACCACACTTGTACCAATTTCTGACCCTGAGTTAAGGATTCATCAGATGCCACATCACCATTAGGTTTTTCTTCCCAATTATCTGATGGTGAGAAATCCAACGGTTGACCATCCATATATAAACTAAACTCTGGTTTGCAGGGATGATCTCGATCCTTGAAATAGTTCCTACCAGGTAGCCAAGACAAGTGAGATTCTAATGATTTATCCTCACCCTGGTGTCCATCATTATTAGTAGCATAATGATCTTCTGAGTTTTTTGGCATTAATTTGCAAGTTGCTACTTTTTCCACACAACGTTTAACTTGTTCTTGTTTTTCAGGGTCCTTTGAGGAGGCATGTTCTTTTGTGATCCCATCTAATGCATTGCATATCCATAGGAGGCTATGACAGTGGGGTGATCCTCTCATTTGGAACTCAATGCGCCTCCACCAATCAACCACTTTACTACCAAAAGGATGAGACTTTGAACTGGTTATAAGTTTTTTCCATATACATTCTTGTTTCTTATGGAATAACCTACATGCGAGCGCTGGATGGTCTCTCAACATTGTTGTTCTTTCTGATTGATCATATTTTGCAGCGCTCTTTTCGGTGTCTGAATTTGAGTCCTCCCTCTGATCCTGTTGGTCACGAATGATCGTGGCGTAAAGTCTGTTATGATATCTATCTGCTGGAGCAAATGTGAGGAAATAGCGTAAGGCACCACCAGCTTGCATCATCTTGCTGCTTACCATTGAAAGAAGCTTTCGCCTTTCATGCTTAATAAATATTGATGTCCCCGGCAACGATCTACCATACGCAACCAATCGATTCAAAACACGGTCTAAATGTTGTTGAAATACGCTCTTTCTAGATGAACTCTCACAGGAAATATCATTGTCTGACCTAAGTGTGTTCAGTGCGCCAATGACATCATCTACAGATATATTTTCCTGATCTGAAGGGTTAGGCAAGTCTGAATCAAGATAGGATTTTGCTGCTGTGGCTGTTACTCCACCGACCTTCCTACGCATCACATAAGTGTAGAAGCAGAATATGTAATTTGCGCTCTTTTGGAACCGTCTATCACCACCTCTCTCTAAGCTTAACCTGACAAATTCATTGTTGTCTAAGCCATGTGTGTCGCTGGGCCCGCCACATCCATATGGGAATATGTTTGGAAAGCATTTTTCGTAAAAAAAGCAATCATTATATGGGTGGGCATACTCGAAAGTTGAATCTGCCTTATATATGACAGGGGTTGGTTTCTGTAATACTACTTCTTTCAGGTGGTTGAGTTCATTCAACATGGGAGGGGGGGTTTGTAAAAGAATATCTGGAAGATCATTTGTATCATCGGTCGGATCCTTGTCAACAGTGGTTTCCCCAATCAATTTGTCTTCATCATCATTTATGTCAAATTGTGGAGCTAGCTTAATTGTCCCCTCAACGTCATCCATGTCTTGTGTGAGAACTGAGAAATCTATATCTAGACTACCATCTGCAACAGCAGACCTGTACAAGTGGTTGTGCATTATCAGCCATTCTAATGCGCGTTGGACTCGTAAAGGTCGAAATGTATGATCCTTAGCATTTCTATTCGTCTTGTGACGAAGTATGCAAGTTGTGTCAACATCTGGCATACGAGGCAAACTCTTTGCCACCTTTGCCACGTCATTAACCACAGTATACCTAGCGCCACCATTGACCCCTCTGCAACCATAGGATGGAAGTGTGGTTATATTTAGTATGGGGTTAAATAGGGCTATCATTGACAATTCAACCACGTTCAAATCTGATAGTTCCTCAGGTATGAGTCCAGGATGCAAGTAATTGAGGGCTGCCTGCTTAGGCATGTACGATTTACTAACTCCATCATCATCCACATCATTCAGAGTTTCTTCAGCCTCACTTTCATCAACGTCAGTATCGCCATTGTCTGAAATTTCTGCACTCGTAGCCCGTTCTAATTGATGCCTAGGTTTCCTCTTATTTCTGGAATGGGGTGTAGCTGACTCTATATCATCTTCTGAAGAATTAATTGCCTCCATGTCGAACATTTCATGATGGTCATATTCAGGTAAATCAGCTTGTTTCATTTGTTTGTAGCATCTTTTGCATAAATGCGAACCGGTTTTCAAATAACCTGATGCATTAAAACAGCCCTGGTAGGCTTCTTTGTATAAACTTCTGTCACTGAGCATGTCCTCTAGTTTTGTAATGAACTCATGTCTGGCATGGTGCAATTCTGGCGCGGATTCCGCAACCTCCCTGTTTGACTGCATATCATCCATACCCCCTTCATGTAGACATACACAGCAAGTGAAAAATACTGATTGTCTGGTGTACTCAGCATCATAGTCTCTGGCGTCCCTATTTTCTTTTGACATGTCATCAACGGTTTTTCTAGCCTTACGTGGCATGTCATCAACGGTTTTTCTAGCCTTATATGCACGCTGATTCTGGCCTGATTTCTGGGTTACCTTTACTTGAGCTTCTGCTGCTATCTTAGCTTCTGCTACTGCTTTCTTAGCTTCTACTGCTGCTTTCTTACCTCCAACGGCATCTTTCTTTAATATTGTGGTTGCTTTCTTAGCTTCTGCTTCTTTCTTAGCTTCTGCTTCTTTCTTAGCTTCTACTGCTTGCTTAGCTGCTTTTTTAGCTGCTCTGGTAGCCCTCTGATAGACTGCTTTACGTTGTTTCTGGATAGGAGATAATGTAGAACTGGCTCCCCCTCCCAATAGACTACTTGAAGTGTATTCAATTGGTTCTTGGTCAATCCTGAGGGTTGTGTAAGGATTGTGTGTGCATGTCAATATGGCTGGTCTGTCACTTGGGTCAATTGGGCTCGAATTGTGCCCATCAAGTTTGTTGTCCTCTTCAGTGGAGGGAAGAAGTATTGCAGGACTTCGAACATAGTCAGATGTACTGCTCTTATATTCATCCGGTGAAAGAAATGAACTTGTGTATATCAATGTAGCCGGACTACGTATCGGGTTGCATAAGTTGAATCAAAATCCCTTTGGATCTTCATCATTGCCTAGGGGTGGAAGAGGAGGGCTTGTACTTATCATTGTTGCAGGAGTGCTGATTGCGTTGGGCAACTGTATTACTTTCACATGTTTGTCATCTTCATCACTCACAATTGAAATCAGATTGGCCTTAGAAGATAGATCTTGATGATCAAATCTGAATGGGTCTGTGATAGTATCTGTATACGTAGAATCTATTCTAATGGAATGCAACACAAAAGGATCTTGGTCAATTCTAATAGATTTGAGTTCATAGGGATCATCATGGTGGTCTTCATTAGTGTATACCTGGGTTTGAGAAGTATCATCACATGGAATGTTACTGGTGTCAGTTTCGATTTTTTTTTTGAAATCTGTGAACATAGGCAGCGTGGGGAATTTGGCGTTTGTGCGTGCCTTATTAGAAAAGAAAAAGAATGCCAGCAAAGTTAATGGACAACATGTGTATATAGGTGGATTGAAACTATAAAGGAACGAGAAGGATTGGATGTTGGGCCAGTGTTGGCGTCGCCTGACGTGTCTTGAACGCAT
Source organism: Cymbomonas tetramitiformis (assembly GCA_001247695.2). Taxonomy (NCBI): domain Eukaryota; kingdom Viridiplantae; phylum Chlorophyta; class Pyramimonadophyceae; order Pyramimonadales; family Pyramimonadaceae; genus Cymbomonas; species Cymbomonas tetramitiformis. The sequence goes on from LGRX02016124.1 coordinate 18,906, forward strand.
GATTTTAGATTCAGCACGATCTAGCAGTGAAATATTTACATATGCCAGGTAATGTATTGTGTATGCCATCCATTGGGGTACATATGGAAATGAGAACCTAAAGGGTTTGCCAGCTAATAATATAGGAGGCTTATCATTATGTAATATATTGCTAGTTAGGGGGATGGTCGATGTGAAATAGTTTGTATTAATATATGAATATGGATGTTGTCCTAGGTGTGAATGATGTTTAATATGAACAAAAGTATTAGAATTTGGTGCATTAGGTGGAGGGTTTACGACTCTGTATAGATACACTGGGTATGATGTGCTTTGGTCCCAAGAACTCTCATGGGAAATCAGTGGAGCAAGTGATAGCCAAATGAATATGAAAAGAGAAATCGGTTTGGGTGAAATGGTCGTGATATTCATACCTCTTAAGTTGAAGTACTGATCTCTTGTATAACTTGTTGTTGTGAGTACCTGTAGTTATGCAAACCAGCTTCTTTATCCTTGCTAATAACAAGGCACAAGATACACTTGTATTTAATGATATATATTACATAGTTTGTATTTTGGTATTATTATATGCATTTTGTATGAGTTTATGTATATATCGTGTATGGATTAAATGTACTGTGACTTTCACTTGTCAACGCCATGCCTGGCTGGCATGATTCTCAGATCATGTTATGCTAATATCTGGTGTCAAAGCAGGTTTGCTAGAAATAAAGGCCTAACTGATGTGATAGTGGCGCATCTTTAAACTAAAGTGCAGATCCAACACATGCCCAAGAAGTTGCCTTCTCGGTTATTACATATGAAGGATCGACTGCCACATCCAAAAGTTGAAACCTTAAATATTCCAGCACATCCAATAAGAACACATTCATGACCTAATGATTGAGTATCATTCAGATATTCATATGATATAAGGTATTAAGGTTGCATACATATTCTTTTTTATATTTACTCTCTCAACAGCAGGCGTCACTCTCTCTTGAGCCGCGTGTGTCACTTCATGAACAGCGGGTGCCATTCTCTCTCGACCAAGGGGTGTCACTCTCCAAGCAGCTTATGTCACTTTGTCGAGCACATGTCTCATACTCATAATAGAGGATGCTACTCTCTCGAGCAGGGGGTTCTCAAGTTATGTTCATGTTGGCATGTGCTGGATGATTCTCTGGTCATGTTATGCTGATATGTGGCAATCAAGGGGTGTCACTCTCCAAGCAGCGTGTGTCACTTTCACGAGCAGGGTGTGTCACTCTCTCCAGCAACATATGTCACTCCCTCCAGCATCATATGTCACTCTCTCTCGAGCCGCGTGTGTCACTTCATGAACAGCGGGTGCCACTCTCTCTCGACTAAGGAGTGTCACTCTCCAAGCAGTGTGTGTCACTTTCATGAGCTATTCGTCATACTCATAACAGAGGACTTGGGGGTTCTCAAGTCTTGTTTATGTTGGCATGGCTGGCATGATTCTCAGGTCATGTTATGCTAATATGTGGCAACCAAGGGGTGTCACTCAACAAGCAGCGTGTGTCACTCTCGCGAGCATATGTTTCATACTCATGACCTGCGTGTGTCACTCTCGCGAGCATATGTTTCATACTCATGACCTGCGTGTATTCAATTGGTTCTTGGTCAATCAGGGTTGTGTAAGGATTGTGTGTGCATGTGAATATGGCTGGTATGTCACTTGCGTCAATTGGGCTCGAATTGTGCCCATCAAGTTTGTTGTCCTTTTCAGTGGAGGGAAGAAGTATTGCAGGACTTCGAACATAGTCAGATGTACTGCTCTTATATTCATCCGGTGAAAGAAATGAACTTGTGTATATCAATGTAGCCGGACTACGTATCGGGTTGCATAAGTTGAATCCAAATCCCTTTGGATCTTCATCATTGCCTAGGGGTGGAAGAGGAGGGCTTGTACTTATCATTGTTGCAGGAGTGCTGATTGCGTTGGGCAACTGTATTACTTTCACATGTTTGTCATCTTCATCACTCACAATTGAAATCAGATTGGCCTTAGAAGATAGATCTTGATGATCAAATCTGAATGGGTCTGTGATAGTATCTGTATACGTAGAATCTATTCTAATGGAATGCAACACAAAAGGATCTTGGTCAATTCTAATAGATTTGAGTTCATAGGGATCATCATGGTGGTCTTCATTAGTGTATACCTGGGTTTGAGAAGTATCATCACATGGAATGTTGCTGGTGTCAGTTTCGATTTCTTTTTTGAAATCTGTGAACATAGGCAGCGTGGGGAATTTGGCGTTTGTGCGTGCCTTATTAGAAAAGAAAAAGAATGCCAGCAAAATTAATGGACAAGATGTATATATAGGTGGATTGAAACTATAAAGGAACGAGAAGGATTGGATGTTGGGCCAGTGTTGACGTCGCCTGACGTGTCTTGAACGCATGATTTTAGATTCAGCACGATCTAGCAGTGAAATATTTACATATGCCAGATAATGTATTGTGTATGCCATCCATTGGGGTACATATGGAAATGAGAACCTAAAGGGTTTGTCAGCTAATAATATAGGAGGCTTATCATTATGCATTATATTGCAAGTTAGGGGGAGGGGCGATGTGTAATAGTTTGTATTAATGTATGAATATGGATGTTGTCCTAGGTGTGCATGATGTTTAATATAAACAAAATTATTAGAACTTGGTGCATTAGGTGGAGGGTTTACGACTCTGTACTCATTGGATAGATACAGTGGATATGATGTGCATTGGTCCCAAGAACAATCATGGGAAATTAGAGGAGACAGTAATAGCCATATGAATATGAAAAGAGAAATCGGTTTGGCCAACATGGTTGTGATGTTCATACCTCTCGAGTTGAAGAACTAATTAGTTGAATAACTTGTTGTTGTGAAATTCAAACAGCTTCTGTATCCTGCCTATACATCACCAACTTATCACATCTTAGAAATGAGGTATCGTTTGTCATCCTGTGATGCGGATGCAGCATCATTAATATAGTATGCATGCATGTCGCATGCCGGTATCGATGTTGCATGCTGTGTTGATTAATACGAGCATACGCATCGCGCGCATGCATCGATTAATAATTATGCACGGATGCAGCATCATTAATATAGTATACATTGTGCATGTCGCATGCCGGTATCGATGTCGCATGCTGTGTTGATTAATACGAGCATACGCATCGCGCGCATGCATCGATTAATAATTATGCGCGGATGCAGCATCATTAATGTAGTATATATCATGCATGTCGCATGCCGGCATCGATGTCGCATGCCGGTATCGATGTTGCATGCTGTGTTGATACACTATATATACATACACTTTCACTCCGCCAGCATATAACAAGTACACGCCGCAGGCTCACATCTTTGCTGTCCAGAAGCCCATGGCAAGTCAGCTTACCTCAGTCGCTGTGGTTGTGTAAGGATTGTGTAAGGATTGTGTGTGTATGTCAATATGGCTGGTCTGTCACTTGGGTCAATTGGGCTCGAATTGTGCCCATCAAGTTTGTTGTCCTCTTCAGTGGAGGGAAGAAGTATTGCAGGACTTCGAACATAGTCAGATGTACTGCTCTTATATTCATCCGGTGAAAGAAATGAACTTGTGTATATCAATGTAGCCGGACTACGTATCGGGTTGCATAAGTTGAATCCAAATCCCTTTGGATCTTCATCATTGCCTAGGGGTGGAAGAGGAGGGCTTGTACTTATCATTGTTGCAGGAGTGCTGATTGCGTTGGGCAACTGTATTACTTTCACATGTTTGTCATCTTCATCACTCACAATTGAAATCAGATTGGCCTTAGAAGATAGATCTTGATGATCAACTCTGAATGGGTCTGTGATAGTATCTGTATACGTAGAATCTATTCTAATGGAATGCAACACAAAAGGATCTTGGTCAATTCTAATAGATTTGAGTTCATAGGGATCATCATGGTGGTCTTCATTAGTGTATACCTGGGTTTGAGAAGTATCATCACATGGAATGTTACTGGTGTCAGTTTCGTTTTTTTTTTTGAAATCTGTGAACATAGGCAGCGTGGGGAATTTGGCGTTTGTGCGTGCCTTATTAGAAAAGAAAAAGAATGCCAGCAAAGTTAATGGACAAGATGTGTATATAGGTGGATTGAAACTATAAAGGAACGAGAAGGATTGGATGTTGGGCCAGTGTTGGCGTCGCCTGACGTGTCTTGAACGCATGATTTTAGATTCAGCACGATCTAGCAGTGAAATATTTACATATGCCAGGTAATGTATTGTGTATGCCATCCATTAGGGTACATATGGAAATGAGAACCTAAAGGGTTTGCCAGCTAATAATATAGGAGGCTTATCATTATGTAATATATTGCTAGTTAGGGGGATGGTCGATGTGAAATAGTTTGTATTAATATATGAATATGGATGTTGTCCTAGGTGTGAATGATGTTTAATATGAACAAAAGTATTAGAATTTGGTGCATTAGGTGGAGGGTTTACGACTCTGTATAGATACACTGGGTATGATGTGCTTTGGTCCCAAGAACTCTCATGGGAAATCAGTGGAGCAAGTGATAGCCAAATGAATATGAAAAGAGAAATCGGTTTGGGTGAAATGGTCGTGATATTCATACCTCTTAAGTTGAAGTACTGATCTCTTGTATAACTTGTTGTGAGTACCTGTAGTTATGCAAACCAGCTTCTTTATCCTTGCTAATAACAAGGCACAAGATACACTTGTATTTAATGATATATATTACATAGTTTGTATTTTGGTATTATTATACAACCTAGGTTGTATGCATTTTGTATGAGTTTATGTATATATCGTGTATGGATTAAATGTACTGTGACTTTCACTTGTCAACGCCATGCCTGTGTAACATCATCAACAACCAAATACATATTAGAATTGGAGTGTCGACTTGTCATAGTTTGTATAGACATATCAGAAAGCAAGTTCAATGATCACGATATGTGTGTACAACACAATCACATTTGGTATTTAGCATCGACGTGCTAGCTGTTCATACATATTATATTATATATTATACATAGTCCAGTGTCTGTTCCCACCCTATTACGAGTAAGCATGTCTGAGGCATTTGCCTGCTGCACGTATTGCACTTGTCATATAATTAGTATGTAATATCTCTACATGTACATTAGGAACTAACAAAACTAACAAACACCCAACTAACAAAACTCCAGGACCCAATGACATAGTTCGTTTAGATACACATATGAAGTGATGTATTCAGGATTACATACATAGAGTTCCCATGTGTCAGAGTGTCACTTCATGAACAGCGGGTGCCATTCTCTCTCGACTAAAGGGTGTCACTCTCCAAGCAGTGTGTGTCACTTTCATGAGCTATTCGTCATACTCATAACAGAGGATGCTACTCTCTGGAGAAGGGGGTTCTCAAGTCATGTTCATGTTGGCATGGCTGGCATGATTCTCAGATCATGTTATGCTAATATCTGGTGTCAAAGCAGGTTTGCTAGAAATAAAGGCCTAACTGATGTGATAGTGGCGCATCTTTAAACTAAAGTGCAGATCCAACACATGCCCAAGAAGTTGCCTTCTCGGTTATTACATATGAAGGATCGACTGCCACATCCAAAAGTTGAAACCTTAAATATTCCAGCACACCCAATAAGAACACATTCATGACCCAATGATTGAGTATCATTCAGATATTCATATGATATAAGGTTGCATACATATTCTTTTTGATATTTACTCTCTCAACAGCAGGCGTCACTCTCTCTCGAGCCGCGTGTGTCACTTCATGAACAGCGGGTGCCATTCTCTCTCGACCAAGGGGTGTCACTTATGTCACTTTGTCGAGCACATGTCTCATACTCATAATAGAGGATGCTACTCTCTCGAGCAGGGGGTTCTCAAGTTATGTTCATGTTGGCATGTGCTGGATGATTCTCTGGTCATGTTATGCTGATATGTGGCAATCAAGGGGTGTCACTCTCCAAGCAGCGTGTGTCACTCCCTCCAGCAGCGTGTGT
>LGRX02016126.1:0-11191 GCA_001247695.2 Cymbomonas tetramitiformis
CCTGGTTCCGCTCCCCATGCGGAGTGCCTGACACACCCCCCATGCAGAGTGCCTGGCACGCCCCCCATGTGGAGTGCCTGGTTCCGCTCCCCATTTCTCTGCACCTCCCCTACATCTACCCACGGTCCACTGACTCACCGGGGGTTTTCGATGCGGGGCTTTGGTGCAGCTCTATATGCCGTTGGGCACGATGCGGCAGATGGTTCGAAGCCGGCTTGCGGGCTTGGAGGAGGCAGGCGGGGTCAAGCAGAGGTCGAGGCGCACGGTGGTCCGCGAGCAGACGCTGCCAGTGGAGCGGCTGCTGGGCACAGCGCTCGTCCTCGCCTTTCTGCAGCTGCGCAACGTCGTCCAGAGAACCCAAATCGAAGCCCAACTGCAGCTCGCTGAGCAGGTCACCTCCTCACTCCCCCCCCCCGAGGCTCCCGGCGAAGTGAAGCCGCCATTCACCAGAATCGCCGAATCTATTTTGCGCCCGCAACATCGTTTTGACACTGCCGTTTTCCAACCGCCTCCCCCTCCTCTCGCCTCCCTTCCTCCACCATGAGTGACTAGAGGGAACTCGATGCCGGACCTCACACATACAAGAGGAGGAAAGGGGCTGTGACGTTACGGATTTGAGGAAGAAGAAACAAACAGCTGCGCTGAGAAGGAGGGTGAATGGCGGTCAGTATGGAGCCCCATCAGAGGTCAGGGAGGCCCTGTGGAACACTGAAGATCCTTTTGGCAGGTGGAATACTCAGGCAGCAATGCTCGCCTGAGTGTTTCTGTAGCACAGGCCTCTGGTGACCAGCAGACACACTGCAGACGCATGCCATTGGAACAGAATGCCTGACAGCTAGGGCGGGGTGAATAGCCCCTACCCTCCGAACCTCCAGCCTGTGAGCTCCCTACCGTCTTCAGGGGCTTTGCTGACCCACATGCACGATCGAAGGGCTTTGCTGGCTCACATGCATGATCGAAGGGCATTGCTGGCCCACGTGCATGATCGAAGGGCTTTGCTGGCCCGCATGCATGATTGAAGGGCTTTGCTGGCCCACATGCATGATTGAAGGGCTTTGCTGGCTCACATGCATGATCGAAGGGTTTTTATGCTGGCTCACATGCATGATCGAAGGGCTTTGCTGGCCCACATGCATGATCGAAGGGCTTTGCTGGCCCATGCATGATCGAAGGGGTTTTGCTGGCTCATGCATGATCGAAGGGCTTTGCTGGCCCACATGCATGATCGAAGGGCTTTGCTGGCCCACATGCATGATCGAAGGGCTTTGCTGGCCCGCGTGTCAAGCTCATCCTCGCTCCTTGCCCGATGCGTTCCAGCGGCTCTATGCCAGTGCCCGGCACACGCCATGCCCCCCCCTCTGCCGCGCAGCCTCCCTGGAGAGAACCTCCTTTCTGCACGTCCATCCCACCAGGCACTGCCCCAGCCTGCCCCAGCCTGCGTACGCGCCCTTCGTGCCGTCCCTCCCCACCTGCTACTTGCAAGCAGAAGTCTCCACAAAAGTGAAGTCAACAAATCAAGCTGCACGAACTCAGCGTCGGAGCTGACACCGAGCCCAACACGCGCAGATGAGCTGGGAGCAGCCCTGCTACAGAGGAGTGCGGGAGTTCGTGATGCTGTTCAAGGTGATGCTGGAGACGGGCAAGTACTCCAGGGGGTGGTACTACCGGGGGTGCCTATGGAACCTGGTGCTGCTGCAGCATCGAGAGGGTCACTTCGACCTGGCGCCCGGGCTGGCTGCGGTGCTACATGCCACGGAGTCCGCCAGCGTGGAGGCCGTCGCGAAGGACGCCATTCCGGTGGTCGGCTCGGAGGAGATGCTGGCGGCCATGCCGTTTGGCATGTGGCAGGTGGAGGGGCTCCCCCAGGAGGTGCGGGACCAGGTGTGGGCGACGATGCTGGCAGCCGAGCGGGCGAGCGAGCTCCCCTTCACGTGGATCAGGAACCCCGAGGAGCCGCCCTGGAAGCGCACGTCCCTCCAGGCTGCCGCCGATGTGTATCTCCGGCATCAGGGCAAGCTCTACCCGCAGCTCGGCGCACTGCTCGCGGATCTGCAAGGCGAGGTGCGCTTTCCCGCCGCAGCGCTGCCTGCCCTGCGGAGCGCCTCCCCTCTGCTCCCGCGGCACCTGGCATGCCGCTTCTTCGCCCCGAGGTTGATATCCCACGGAGCACACATGCGGTCCTGAAGCTGGCACGAGGCGGCGGAGTGGGGAGAGGGAGGGAGGCTGCAGCGCACGCGCGACTGCGGGGAGTGGTGTGCCCCGACTCCCGAGGAACGAAGCGTGCTGCTGCACCGAGGCGAGAGTGACGTGGCAGGCCCGGCGAGAGTGACGACGCGGGCCCGGGGAGTGTGGGTGGAAGGAGCAGGCAAAGAAGGCGGTGCAGAAGTGGAGGCTGTCGCGGATGGAGGCCCTCGTCACGCTGCAGAGGGACGAGGAGAAGGACTCCCGGCTCCGCGAGTCCCACCTGTCGGATCACGAGCGCCAGGCGGCGAGGTGGGCCCAGCGCAAGTCGGACCTGCGAGTGCTGATGATGGCGCATCCGCTGATGGCCATCGCCTACACCCGCTCCACGGACCCCTTCACGCGCACCCAGCGCATCCTGGTGCTGTGTAACTCCCTCTTGCTGATGCTCTTCATTACGCTGATGCTCTTCTACTCCAAGGCCACTCAGTGTTGCGCCGACTACAAGGTCCCTCCCTTCCCCTTTCCCCCTGCACAAGAGAGTCCCGGAACGGGTGCACGGGTCTCGCGGATGGAGTCAGTCTCCCCAGCGCGCATGACAGCAGCACGCATGACGACAGCACGCATGACGGCAGCACGCGCCTGCGATCAGGCCCGCATCGCTCCACGAGGCTGCAAAAGCAAGGATCTCTGCCATGATAGGGGCGGCAAGGCGGGAGTCCCGTCTCCCCTTCTAAGCGAGGGCTGGCTCTACTACTACTACTACTACTACTAATTCTACTTCTAATTCTAATACTAATTCTAATACTGATACTAATACTGCTACTACTAATGCTACTACTACTACTACTACTACTACTTTGGTGACTACTTTGGTGACTACTTTGGTGACTACTATGATTCAGTGCCCACAATATACAGCCAGATGTTCACGGAAGCTCGTCAGAGCGTTTGCAAGTGACGTATGAACAAGTGACGGTGACGGTGGCATGTCAGGTCACACTGTCAGATCCAGCGCTGTGTCGGCCGCGCCGCATTGCGTTTGCACCGGGCGTGAGGTTGGTTGTTCCCACAAAGGGCGAGTATAGGGGGTCGACGATGTTTACTACGGTGTCCGGTTAAAACATACAAAGACAAAAACAAAGAAGGGCGAGTATGCTGATGCTATACTCTGCCGATTTCCTGTTTTTCGTTTTCAGAGGAGGCCCTAGGGACGATGCTCGAGCAGAGCTTTGTCTCACACAGTGCGGATCTGCAAGAGAGGCTTCCGTCGCGGAGAGTCGCGGAGTCTGTTTCCACAAGGGAGCAGTGCCAACGTTTCGTCCCTCTCCCCACACGCATCCGAATCCAGCGTTTCTTGTTTGCTTCCAGGATCAAAGCATTGAGATTCCCCAGAGGCCTCTGAGACCTGTGATATCACCCCCCTAAGAACACTGGTCCGAAAGCATGGAGATTCCCCAGAGGCCTCTGAGACCTGTGATATCACCCCCCTAAGAACACTGGTCCGAAAGCATGGAGATTCCGAGGCCCCTCGAGGGCCGCCCCTCACCTGCTGTGCCTTCATGGGGGCTCCTCGGGACTGGCTGGCAGGCGTACCTCGGGTGCTCGCCAGAGGGCATGGCGGGCATGCAGAAGGCAAGGGCGCAGCAGGGCCGGCGGCCTCCTTGGGAGGTGGGCCCTCTGCAGCACTGCTGGGAGTACGCCAGTTGCAAGGACCTGTACCGAGCACGGGACTCCGGGCTGTTGCCGGAGGCGCTGGCGCCCGGCGGCCACATGTGCACCGCCTTCCCGCAGAGAACCCTCGGGGACAAGCTGTGGCTGGCCGTGTTCGTGCTCGGCATCATGATCCCCATCAACCTTATGCTGCGCGGCCTGTTCACCTGGGGCGGGATGCCGGAGGTGCCGCGCCACTGGGTGAGCAACTGGAACCGCAGTCGCAGCGAGGTGCGTGCCACGCCACCCCATAAACCAAACACGCCACGTCATCGACCCTCTGCGGGCGTCGCCACGTCATCGACCCTCTGCGGGCGTCGCCACGTCATCGACCCTCTGCAGGGACTAAGTCTTAGAGCTGAGGGATTGGTGGCGTGAGTGGGGGTTGGCGGGAGGGATATGGCAGAGCGCGGTCAGGACCAGACAGCTGGAAAACTTCACGTTCCTCATGATGACGTTGCTACTTGACGTGGGCAGGCCGCTGTCACGTGCCATCGCCCGCTACTTTCTGCTGTTGTCAAGCGCGGTGGACCTCAGCTTCCACTACACGCAGCGCGCCTGGAGGTGGCTCGCGAAGAAGCTCTGCAACTTCTACTTGGTCCTCTGGTTCCTTGTACAGATACACCTCTACAAGCGGCAAGTGTGGCACGTGCTTCAGGTGGGCTGCTCGGCTCCTTGCCGCCCGGCCCGCCTCTCCTGCATTGGCGTGCTCCATGCTCCCAGCGCCATCTCCAGCTTCACGCGTCTGCGTCTGCCACCGCGCACCCACGCGGTGTGGATGATGGCTTGGAGGAAGCTGCCTGGCATGGTTATTGAAGCAATGGCTCGATGTTCTGATTGAACGTTTTGGTTGGAAAACTAGATCGGATTTGATAAAACAAAGGGTTCACCTCACATGATTTGTAAGTGCAAAATTGCCCCCCATGGAGTTAGCGGTGAATGTTGCTGAAATATCCTTTTTCAATTTTCGATGGGTCATTCAAGTTATGTTGAGAAATTCAACTTTATGTTCAGTAGCATTGGTCGAGGCCTAAAATGCCATTAGAAACTCTGTGGAAGGTGTTTTGGTGACTGGAATTTGCATCGGTCATCGATCTGTTTGATATAGTATAAGATCGATTACGAATGTGGCATGAAAGAAATCAAACAGTCAAACGGGATGTGTCCCAATGATGACGTGGCCCATCGATGAGGTGTCAGTCACAAAAATGCCGCGCTCTGGGCATAACATCTCCCTCCCGTGGGAGCCATTGAAAAACAATTCCGGCACACATTTAAAAGTGCATCAAGAAATGGAACAAGACTGGGGCAGGGCATCTTGGACGGATGTTCCTGGAAGTTGACCAGGGAGCACAGTGCCACCTCTATTTGCCTGCAGTCTGTTGGGTTGCCGCGAACACTTGAGACAGGAGAAGGGGCCGATTGGGCATTTTCCTGGCCAAACTTAATAATGTGCGTGATGTGCCAAAGGACGCGCCGCATGCACCACTCCTGTCTCCTCTCAGTGCGTTGCTTTGGCCGTGGTGATGTGCCGAAGTGTGTGACACCTACACCACCCCCACTCTCCTTCCCGCCTCTCTCTCTCTCTCTCCCTGCCAGGAGCTCGAAGTGAGGGAACAGCAGAAGGCGCTGAAGACGGCAGCAGCGCTGATGGCGGAGTCCACGTTCAAGGTGGCGCAACACAAGATGGACAGCCTGGCAGTGCAGATTTGCTACACATTAATGGCCCTGACTTGGGCGGTGTTGCTATGGTATCAGCTCACATATGCAGTGCTTATCCGAGAGATGCTGGGTCGGGAGACGGAGGCGTACGTCATCCAGGACTGGGGGCTCACAGTGCTCATTGACAACCTCTTCTTGCATGTGTTCAAGTCTATTCTGGTGAAGTACGTCGTCCGAGCGCTGACAACATGGCGCCGCAACAGTCGTAAGGTTGACTCTGTACCTCTCACGGGCAGTGCATTGTAGTGCTGCACTCAACCGATTGTCCACCTTGATAATACTGTGACTATGCACCCTGCCAGCTAGTAGGTTTCTTTCAAGGCGCGGAGTTGTGATTCTGCTCTCCGCCAACTGGCAAGTCCCACTCAAGCGCTATTTTATGCGTGTACCTGGTATCTGAAATACTTTCTGTGATGTGTACCGAGCTATTAGTGAGAGACCATTTGAACAGCCAGAGTTATCCAGAGCTCTTCATACCGCGATTGGTGTTGCTCTGACAATCCCGGCAGCATGCATTGGCAATGCTTCACCATCTTGTAGATGGCCGCAGGATGAAGGGCGGATCGCATTGTGCCACGTCGTATATGTGTGCAGGACGAAGAGGGTTTGGTTGGATGGTATGAGGATTACGTAGCCAAGCATCTCAAGATAAGCTACTGTATGTCATCGGAGATGAAGATTGATCACCATGCTGCAGAGGCCGCAACGTATGGGTAGGCATTGGCAATCTGCTGGTGTACATATGAGGGCGGCACCACGCACCTAAAGTAATCATTGTGGATTATTGCTCATTCTCAAAGGAGTGTTGACTGAAATATCTAGTCAAAAGGGATTTGGAGAATTTTCACTGTATATCAGTTGCGTCTTAAAACGCAGCATTTTAGACGGAGTTAAATTATTAGTCATAGTAAAGTAGCATTGATGGTGGCAATACCAAAAGTTAAAGATAACGGTAGCAATTAGTACCTCAATATATATTTTAGGATTTAGCAATACGTATGTTGCAGCGAGAATGCCCCATCCCTGATTTTGGCGCGCTACTGTATGTGTGTAACAGCAACTGCGTAAGCATGAGTAACCCACAAATGGCTCTGGCGAACTTGATAGGATTTATGAATCCCCCCCTTTGTGGAACTCGCTGGGAATGGTACCCGCATCCTAAAATTAAGGCAAAACAGACGAATTGGGAACCCCTGCTCTTTATAAGGACGAACCCGGGCAAAGCACTTACTTACTTATTTTGTACCGGGAGGCACGGACAGCTCAGGGCTATGCCCCAAGGCGTATGCCCCATGGGTATGCCCCGAGGCGTATGTCCCATGGGTATGCCCCGAGGCGTATGCCCCATGGGTATGCCCCGAGGCGTATGCCCCATGGGTATGCCCCGAGGCGTATGCCCCATGGGTATGCCCCGAGGCGTATGCCCCATGGGTATGCCCCGAGGCGTATGCCCCATGGGTATGCCCCGAGGCGTATGCCCCATGGGTATGCCCCGAGGCGTATGCCCCATGGGTATGCCCCGAGGCGTATGCCCCATGGGTATGCCCCGAGGCGTATGCCCCATGGGTATGCCCCGAGGCGTATGCCCCATGGGTATGCCCCGAGGCGTATGCCCCATGGGTATGCCCCGACGGCGTATGCCCCATGGGTATGCCCCGAGGCGTATGCCCCATGGGTATGCCCCGAGGCGTATGCCCCATGGGTATGCCCCGAGGCGTATGCCCCATGGGTATGCCCCGAGGCGTATGCCCCATGGGTATGCCCCGAGGCGTATGCCCCATGGGTATGCCCCGAGGCGTATGCCCCATGGGTATGCCCCGAGGCGTATGCCCCATGGGTATGCCCCGAGCGTGCATGCCCCACTCGCGAATAATGGGGAATTATCGGATATTCACATAAGTGAGCGAGTGGGGAAAATAATCGATGACAAAGCAGATTTCAGGAGAAGATCTGTAATGAAATGATTCATGGTAGATTCCAGGAGAAGATCTGCAATGGCAATACAAGTATCATGATCTGCCTGATGATTGGTGGAGGAGTAACAGAATCAGGCATGGTCTGCTGGTAATTGGCCGATGACAGATGTCAATCTAGGAATCCTGCTAGTGAGTTAAAGAGCAACATGATGAAAGGGGAAGCTTGGGAAAAGTGAACCTGAGTGAGTGTTGACCAAGTGAAAGAATTGTACAAGTTTTACGTGTTAGGATTGGGCATGATGCCAAGACTGAACATAGGGATATAGATGTTATAGGTCTGCGACCATACATTATATCGAAAAGTGATAGTATTGCTAGGCTGTGTAGCCAGTATATGTCATGCAATTAAACAGTGGAATATAAGGCTAGAAGCCTATGTGATACACCAAAAACAATAGAAAACATAAAAAGAAAAGAAAGAAGATAAAAGAAAAGAAAGGAAAATAAAGAGAAAAATATGTATAAGTTATCAGGAGTGTGCCTGGTACAAATTGGTTCTCAGATGATGAAAACGTTCTATGGACCTGTGGGATCTGCGAGTTACATGATGTTGGAGATGGCGACTTTGGTGTTTGCGTTTTGAGCGGCTTCAACTTGCGTTTGACGGCTCAAAATACGCGCGGTACGTGCGTTACAAACACGGAAAGGTTCCGCTATGGGACCTTCTTTGTGAAGGATTTGGTTGAAGATCTTCTTGTGAGGACTTAAGATGAGGCTACAAGATGACTTGGGCGACTTTTCGTTTTTGAGTTTTGAGCTATCTCTGCTTACGCTCGACGGCTCAAAATGCGCGCGTTACGTGCACTAAAAACACGGAAAAGTTTCGCTGCGGGATCTTCTTTGTAGAGGATTTGGTTGAGATCTGCGTTATCTTGCTTTTTCTTGAGGCTCTGGGCGAGATTTGGCACTTGATCTTAAGAATGTTCGGTTCTGGTCCACTCCGACGGCTATAGAGCTGGCATATTATGCGCGTGGACGTCTTTGGTGGACCCGTATGGCCGCTTTTTGCTGGATGTTTGCCAGATGTCGCGGATGCTAAGATTTGTTGCTGATTCCTTAGGTGTGAGCTTAAGTATGGGGGGGGAAAGTGCAAGCTTCCTTCTGAGACATAAATAAGCAAGACCGCTGGGGACTATGATAAAACTTTTCGGAATAGCACAAATAGCAAAAAACTTTCAGTTTTTAAGCATCCTAGAAGAGATTAGAGTCAGATGAGCCAGATCTTGTATCCTCACCATACTTAAGGCTATTTTTGGCAGCTGGTACCTTCCACCTTCTGGAGGAAGTTATTCATACCTTCTGGCGAAGTTCTTAACAGCTTTTGGTGATATTTTGGTTCTATCGGACAACTAGTATTCTATTGGAAATATCAAACGGCCATATTTGACACTGTCATAGTGGTCATATCGTCATAACTGTCATACAGTTGACTTTTGATGCTTTCGCCCCCTTCCACCACCGCTATGGATCCTTCCGCCACCACCCTTCCTTTGACCCCTTCAGACCTTACACCAACCGCTTCCACCGCGCCTTCGGGCCCTTCCACCACCACAGTGGGGCATACAGTGGGGTATGCCCCGGGGCATGCGGGGCATGCGGGCCAGCCCAGCATGCTCCAGAGCCAGTCCTTGCCCGCCCTTTCCCCAACCCTTCCCTTCGTGTTTCAACAACAAGAGAGTGGTTGGGGCAGCGTGCAGCCGTATGCAGCATGGCAGGCTGAGCTTGCAGCGGGGCATACGGGGCATACGGGGCATACGGGGCATACGGGGTATGTGGGGCATGCGGGGCCATTCTACACATTTGGGGAGTTTGGGAGTTTGGGAGTTAGGGGAGTTTTACATTTAGGAGGCCCTGAAAAAACTGAAAATTTGACCGAATCTAGGGTTTAAGATTTTCCCGAGTGGAATGTAATTTGTTATTTTCAGTTGTTTTAGGGTTTAAGAAATATTCCTGATTTTCACTAAAAAAATCATCTTTCGAAGCTGAGGAAATAAGGAAGGTTTATGGGGTTTTTGTGTTAAGAAAACATAAATTTTCAATTGAAATTCTACAATATTTTACGCCTTTTTAAGCTTCAAAAAATTTTCGAAACTCGGTAGCAAAATGATACTTGATACGTCTGATTTTTATGAAATATGTTTTTGGGGGTTCATCGATGAACCCCTTTTTTTTTCTTCTAGTTTTATATTAATTTCAGGCCTTTTTGGGTTTTGGGGTGTTTTACAAGGGGAGGCCCTGAAAAAATTGAAAATTTGACCGAATCTAGGGTTTAAGATTTTCCCAAGTTGAATGTAATTTTATTTAATTTCCCGGTTGTTTTAGGGTTTAAGAAATATTCCTGATTTTCACTAAAGAAATTATCTTTTTCACCCTGAATTAAGGAAGATTTATGGGGTTTTTTGTGTTAAGAAAACATAAATTTTTAATTGAACTTGTACAATATTTCACGCATTTTTAAGCTAATTTATTTTTTTGAAAATCTGTAGCAAAATGATACTTTTTACGTCTGCTTTCATGAATTATTTTTTGGGGGGTTCATCGATGAACCAATATAATTTTTTTCAGTTTTCTATGATTTTCAGGCCTTTTCGGCGTTTTTTTAAAATTTGAAAATTTTGGAAAAAACCCAGAATTTTTCTACACTTTCAGGAATATCTTTGGTTGGCTTTGTTCCTATTTTATGGGGGTTGCCCCGTTTTCCCCCCTTATTTCAGGCATAAAACAGCCGACTACCGCTAGGTCACCAACTCCAGTTACGACGCGCGCCCGGACTTCTCTTAAATACCGAAGAACACGGACAGAAAAAATTAAACACGCAAACACTTAAACGCTTTGGACGCTTGTACTATTCACTAGATTAGAACGCTTGTTCACGTAAAATATAAAGCTTCAAATCAATATTCAAAGCAAAGTTACCGGCGCGCATGTTTTGCCTCCAGAGTTTAACACGACTTCACCCTTTCTTGTGCCCTTCGCCCCATCGCCTACTCGTCTTCGTGCATTGACCAACTACGTTCTCCATTGGTTTTTCACGTGCTTTCGCGGACCACTACTAACCACAAGTCCCGGTGGCCGGCCCCCCACTTCGGTTCAAAACATACTTCTCGCCAAGATCCCTAACTAACTTTCACATTATCCCTGGACACTCAGTCGCATATTTCCCAATGTGTGGTACCTGTGGAAAAACAATTACGTTAGTCCAAAGCCCAACAAACCGTGCAAACAACAATGTCGCTTTCGTACCTGAGTTACTGCTCTTGAAAGGTCAAGGCCCCAGCTCCAAGCCGTTGTTCCCTAGTTAGTGACAACCCATGTGCCACAACCAGGTCCGTAGGTGAAGGCGGTACATCACAGTAGTTGGGCAATACCGTAGCGCAACACTGGTGGAGAAGACAGAATTGAAACTTGTGGTTTACCCACTGACCATTCACCTTGCGCCGACCCATGACCCCCACCCTTGGGCCATCCTTTGAAAGGATGGGCTGGGATTGCTTGTGGGTCTTCGCTGTCACGCAACCCTTGCGGGACTCGGAGGCCGCGCATCTTGCTTTCCTACCGGTACCGGGCACCACCATCCATTGACCGTAGGCCAGTTCCTC
>LGRX02016127.1:0-25034 GCA_001247695.2 Cymbomonas tetramitiformis
CACGGAGTAGACGCTGAAGGTGTCCGTCCAGAGCGTGGCGACACCATCTTCGAATTTCAGCCCTGCTCGCCGTCGGTGCGCCGCCAGATCGCTGAGGCCACCGCGTGTCACGCTCTACGCACCAGACTCTTCGTCACAACTCACACCCGCCACTGAATGTTTCATGCCTCACATGTTCCATTCGCCTGCTCTCGCGTCTCAAATTGTGCGGCCAGCGTGATCAAATCGTGCGGCCAGCGTGATCAAATCGTGCGGCCAGCGTGATCAAATCGTGCGGCCAGCATGATCAAATCGTGCGGCCAGCGTGATCAAATCGTGCGGCCAGCGTGATCAAATCGTGCGGCCAGCGCGATCCTAATGAAAAGCTCATGAGCGAGCGCGCCGGCGAGCAACCTCACATCCCCCTCGTCACGCTTCCCCAGCACACAACATGGTGGAGATCCACATTCACGACCCGGACTGGCCGCCCATGCCTTCAGCTGCACGGACCTGCGAGTGGGCTCATATCCTCCCACGTGGAGTCCACGTCATCAACCTTCCTGAGAACGGTGAGCTCCATGCCCTCCGCGATGGAGACATTGTACGATAGCTCCAGCTGCACGGGCTTTACGAACTCGGTGCCATGCGGGGTGAAGCTGTACTCAGGCCCGACGAGCTCACCTCGGATCCCGGCAGATGCCGATGAGAAGGAGGTATTCTTCTGAGCCGCAACAATTCCTCCGCCCCCAAACCCCCCTCACAGCCACACCTACTGCAGTAGCCCCCAAAAACAGGGTAGAGCCAAGCTGCGTTGTAAAGGCAACTCAGCCTTGGATACCCCTTTCACTACTTCAGAAAACACTCTGGATCCGTCTGTAAATGCAGCACCGCTTTACGGCAAAAACCTCAGACCCAGCAGCCAGCAGACCCTCACCCCCGTGTCTGCCTGTCGCCAGCAGCCAGCAGACCCTCACCCCCGTGTCTGCCTGTCGCCAGCAGCCAGCAGACCCTCACCCCCGTGTCTGCCTGTCGCCAGCAGCCAGCAGACCCACACCCCCGTGTCTGCCTGTCGCCAGCAGCCAGCTGACCCTCACCCCCGTGTCTGCCTGTCGCCAGCAGCCAGCAGACCCTCACCCCCGTGTCTGCCTGTCGCCAGCAGCCAGCAGACCCTAGAAACCCAGAAAACACTTCGGATCAAATCCCTCTCTCCAACGCGCAAGCCTCACGGGGAATCTAGGTCAGATCCAAAGGCGGAGGTGGGCAGCTGAGCGCACCAGCGGTGCCGGTAAGGTGAAGTTGCCGGCGCCTACCACGCTCACTGTGAGACTGCGGGCAAGGCTACCGGGGTACACCGCCACCCCCCCCCCATACGCCCGCACCCCAGCCCGGCTTCTCGAGGTGTGGTCCAGGCCCGCCGTCGCCACTTCCCAGGTTTCCCCGGACTCCCCTCCGCCGGATAGCGTGCTATGTGCGGCCTCCGGGCCCTCCACCAGGCCGCGCTCTGTTGCTCCCCTGAGCCAAGTCTCCACCTGGCGCTCACCGCGCTCGACCCCCAGGGAACAGACGCCGTTTGAGCGCGCGCGGTGAGAACGGCCTGCAAACACCAATGCTATCTCTCTCTCTCTCTCTTACGGTGGTCCGTAGCCGAGGCTCACCTTCGATGGCGCCAAGGCCACACTCCAGAACAGTCGGGGAAGGATGCACAATGACCGAAGGCTCCTCTGAAGCCCACGGATGACCGGCGGGACGCTCTCACCTTGAAGAGAAATGATGCATTCGACACCAAATTGCCGATGGTATGAGAAACCTTCGGTCCAGTGTACACCACGGTCCAGTTCGCTGGAGCTTGCGCCGACGCCATCCGCAGTGCGAATTCGAACGCCGCGGTGGACGAGCACCCCTCCACCGGGCCGAACACGGCATCGGATGAGGCGATGTCCCAAGCGACGGTCAAAGTTGTGAGCTGCTTCTCGACAAGCCATGGCGCAGTGGAAGAGCAGAGCGCATCTATCCCAGTAACACCAGCCCGCCAGCGGTGAGCCAGCGACAATCGCCCTGGGCGAGGCAGGCAATCTCGAGATCGCGGCAACTGCGGGTTGTGGTAGTGGCAAGGCTGAATCGAGCGGTGAGCCTTGCGGCGCCGGCTGAACCGATATGGTGCGGAGTGGCCGCGAAGCTCGCAGCCACGGCGGGTCGCAGGAAGCGGTCAACGACTTGTGCGGATGTCCGGAAGGTTTCCATCGCAGGGGGGTCGAAAGTGCTCGAGGCGTGAGAGGGCGTCCTTTGTCCTTTGGTGCGAAAGAGCTTGAGGGATGAGGGGGACGTAGAGGACAACAACGGATGAAGGGAGAGCCACAGTAGGAAGGCCGAGCTATCGCACCTGCGTCCGCCAGTTCCTCAGGAGCAGTTGGAGGGGATGGAGGAGTTGGAGGGGATGGTGCGCCAGGTTCAGGAGGGGGAGGGTTTGGAGAGGGCGGGAACGCAGAGAGCTGCGGGGGAACAGGTTCAGAATTAGCAGCCGCAGGTTCTTTGGGAGGGTACAGCACAGGGAAGCTGGGGGAACTTGGGGGTGCAGGAGGTGGGGGCTTGGGTGGCACAGGCGAGTGGAGGGGTAGGAGTGGGCGCGGAAGCAGGGGAGCGAGTGGAGCTGAGTGGGTGGCTAGCTCAGATTTCAGTCCGTAGAACACAGCCGAACCGTAAAATGATTCAGAACTAGATTCTTCGGGGGAATCAGAGGAAGCGGACGTTTGAGTGACGCTCTCGAAGGTGGACTCCGAGGAGGGGATTTCGGGTGTGGAGGGCAGAGAGAACGGAGCGCTATACGGGATTGAATCCTCTAAGAAACCGAGCCCGTACAGGGTGTGCCCTCCGGCGGGCGCCCTGTTTCCATGGAGAAGGGCATGGGCGTTGGTGTGTATGCTACTGCTAGGAACGTTCGGTGCGTCGACTACTTCTGAGGGAGGACCGGCGTCCAGAAAGCTATAATGCGCGATAGGAATAGTTCCTTGTAAGCCGTAAAAGATGCCCTGGTCCTTGCTGAGGTCGCGCAGCTGGAGCAGCTGGCGGGTGTCAGCAAGCGCGTCAGAATAAGGTGCGAATTCACATGCTGGGATGATGAGGGCGATATACGCGAGACGGTAGACAAAATTCGAATGTAGTCTTTGATTGTAGCCCATGAAACTTTTCAAGAGCACCCAGCTCACCCTTAGTACAGGACTGGAAATACTGTGCAATCGACTGGTCATAAAAATATGTGTGGAAGACTGCGTTCAAAGTTCATTGTCGCTTGTTCAGGCTGAAAGGGATGGGATGGTCAATAATTGCACGTCCCTGGAGCGCAGTAAATCTCATGTAGTGAAAGAAGATGGGTCATTGATTTATTTGGATACCGTTCAAGACCACGCTCACAGGCGTGGGATATGTTTATGGGGAATTGTCGTGTGGGAACTGTTCCGAGACGCGTGTCACACTTTCGTTTCCAGTTCCCCACTCTTTTAAAACTCTAAACTGATAACTCTATCGTGACACGACGCGACGTTTGCGTTTGCCCTCCAATTCTGGAGGGTACAGTATGGGTGACCCCACCACCATCGATTCAGCGTGCATTCACCAGCGTCATTAGAGAGGTTCCGCAAGGGGCGGAGAAATAAGCGCGGAGAGTTAAGCGCGACGCCACGTCAGCATCGTGCGACGTCATCACGCTTATTTCTCTGCTTAACTCTCTGCGACGAAAAATGCCCTGTTGGTTTCCGCAGATGTGAAATCGCGGAGAACTTACAAATAAGAAATAATTATAGGGGGTACGTGAACGTACAGGTGGGGGAAAATCCAAATTCCTCAATTCTAAATTTTGCATTGTTACCATCAAATTGTGAGTGAACGCGGAGGTGCAATACGGAATGTTGTGAAGTATTGAATAACAAATGTTTAGAAAAGCAAGTGGCATTGGCAATGAACAGACGGGTATTAATTGGGATACTTACGGAATCAAGATATTGCTATGTTGTGTTTAAATTTGTCTTAGATATCGTGAGTGGTCTATGGTTAATAGACACTGAGAGGCCCACATGTGGACAGAGGGAAGTGGTTGTGGTGTGGTTGCAGTGTAAGGCGGGGCGCGGGGAGGGGAGTGATCCCGTTAGGGTGTGACAAGGAATAGTGGGGGACTTATTGGTATGGGGTTGATACAACTTATGTCAGAACGAAGAAAGAAAATGATGGATCGTGACAATGATAAACCGGGTGACCAAATAAACACGGTGACGTGCCCAGGGTAAGCGGTTAACTAGATCGCGGCGGTTACAAGATATAGGTTCGTGCACCCAAGCCCCACCCAATTGTGATCGAGCATGCGATAGCAGCATTGACCGGGGAGCTCGCCCCCCCCATCCCCCCTCCTCCCCCGACCAAACATCCAGCATCCAACACCCCCCAACACATTTCAGTCCAGTGGGGAGAGGGCGAAGCCCCCCCTCCTCTCCCCCCAAAAATAAAAATGTAATGTAAGCGGCCATGGGCCCAGCTCATACGGTTCGACGTTCATGACAGTGTCATCAACCTTCATTCTCGCAGATTTGCGTGTCACTGAGTGTCTGATGTGTCCTTGGCGACCACATCCAAATATTTAAACAGGTTTTATATTATAAATTATTTATTTTAAAATGCATGATGGATGATGCTGATGACAGCGAACGAAAGCGTCATGCATGATGACAACGATCAAGAAGCGTCTACACGATGACAGCGTCTACCAATGACAGCAAAGGGGCGACAGATTTCCCCCAAAACATTTATACACAAAAGTTTGACATAAAAATCCAGATTTTTCAAAGATGTGACAAACTCCCGCTTTACTGTCGTGTCATGTCATGTCGTGTTACTGTCATAATTAAAAAGAGCGTGAGCGCAAAAAGCGTGACAGTCGAAAAGCGTAAAAGCGTCAAAGCGTCAAAGAATAAAATTTAATAAATAATAAGCCGTCGATTCCCCTACGGGTCACGGCCACCCCTGTGGGGGGGAGGGGAGGGTTCTCCCCCCCACACACCCCCCCAAAAAAAAAATGTGAGAAGCAGCTTGCTTTCCATCGGAGTTCGGCCAGCCCATACAGCTGACGTTCATGGTCGATTCCCCTACGGGTCACGGCCACCACACCCCAGGGGAGTCCCCCCACACCCCCAAAAAATGTGAGAAGCAGCTTGATTTTCATCGCGATACGGGCTCGACCAGCCCATACTGTACAGCTGACGTTCATGACATTGTCATCAACTTTCATTCTCGAAGCTTTACGCTTTACAGACTGCGTCTCATGTCATGTCATACGTCTAACGTCTTATTTGTCAATGTCCAGTCGACCACATCCAAATATTTATACCGTCAATAAAGTCTTCGTCTTATTTTAAAATTAAATAAGTCATATTAAAAATAATACTGCAGTGTTAAGTTATACAGTGCTAAGTTATATTTATAATCAACAGTCGTGACACTGTGCAATTCCAATAAAATTAAAAATATATATATTATAATTATATTGACCAATTAAATATAAAGAGGCTTTGTATTGAATATTCTAAATATCAAATTATATACTGCCGCGTGCGACCCATACTTATCCACGACACACGAATCGTTTCGCAGTTTTCATCTACGACGCTAAAGTGCGTAACAGGGGTTAAATTGAGTGGGTGTAACGCGTCTCGCTCGAAAAGCGTCTCGCTCGAAAAGCGTCTCGCTGGCGTCTCGCTGGAAAAGCGTGACGCTCGAAAAGCGTGACACAAAGCAGTGTTCGTTTTGGAATAGCTGGTTTTCGGCGAAATGAACCTTTAAAAATTTATACACAAAAGCGTGACATAAAAAACCGGATTTTTCAAAGAGGGGGACAATCTAAAGATTTTTCCCCAATAAATTTTTGAATCGGGAATCGAGAACGTCGTCATGAACGACGTCCGGTTCTGTCCTGTGTTGTAGAATGAACAGGTTGAAACGATCCGATCTACCGTAAGATGAATCGAAAATTTAAATCTGCGGCAGTGAGGTACTCAATCGGAAAAGATTCCCTTAGTTCTCCACAGTTCTTATTTCTCCGGAGGGCGGAGAGATAAGAAATCGTTAACAGTGGGGGCGGAGAATTAAGGAGAGAGCTGCTGAAATCTGTATAGGCAGCCCTGACCGGGAGTCCCGGTGCAGGCCCCTATGACAGATTCCTAGGTAACCAACACTGGACCTGTGACTGATCAGTAAGCCCGTGCTGTGACACACCGAGTGTCACAGGTAGCTAGACTCGAGACCGTTCCGACTCCGTGACCGTTCCGGGTATATCTAGCTTAGGGTTTATTTCTTATGAGAGTTTATCTATATTGGTTCACCGACTGTCTGATATCTTGAACCGGGATATTCCAGTAGGTCGTGGACCCATTCCACGCTATATTCCACAGCTAGTTTGGCCATGATTGGCTAAAGCAGCCGCTTGGAGAGGTGGTGCGCGACGGCGCGTTTGGGGACTCGCGGGAATTTTGAGATGAGCTGTTTGCGGTGAGCGTCTTTGAGCCGCAGCTATGGGGGTTCGACCTGGACCGGGCCTAGTCGACGCAATGTTCATTTACGGTATTACGCTTGCCCTGATCCCGCTTGCTGCCGATTTTTGGGCTGGTGGCTCGAGCACCTTCGACCTCGACGACGTCTTCCAGTGCCCCTCGCTCGCATGGCTCTACCGCTCCTTCCGTGACTGTGACGTCGCATCTTCCCAACATTACCCGAACGCGCCCCGGCGTACCACCTCCCATCAGGCTTTCAGAGTTATGGGTGTTACCACCAGAGCAAAGAAGTCCCTCACGAGGGACAGCGACATTGATGCCTCGCTGAGGCTTATCGACGGGGTTCGGAACAGCCCGACGGTGCGGACACCGACTATTCCGACCCCCAACCCTGCTTCGAACGAGGACGCCGACGTGGCCGTTAGGCGTTACTTGCAGGAACAGGCAAAGTTGACCGACGAGATCTACAAGGCACGTCTGCATCGTGCCTGGGCCAAGAGCATCCGCGAGGACGTTCTTGGTGACAAGAAACATCATTTCCGCGGTACGGACGACGCTGGCCTTCTGTCCGACCTGGTGGTGCAGCTACGTACGGAGTTCGAGTCGGCTGGGCTGGAGCTGAAGTCCTTTGATCTCGACGACCCCCTTACCCCGGTTGTGAGCCGGGTGAATGGCCTTCTGTACGACGTGCTGGCTCTCGTGGTGGAGAAGCACAGCAACGCGTATGTCTGGCTCACGGGTACGGATGCTTCCTCTGACCGAGATGGCCGGCGAGCTTTGGTCGACATCATCAAGGGCTGCGTACCGGTGGCGCTGCGGGAGTCGCAGCAGGAGGAGCATGCGGCCTTGCGTTACCCCGCGAACGTGGACCCGCAGCCGATCTTGGCGCGGGAGCAACGTTTGGTGCGGGACAACAGGGCCTCCGACTGGACACCTACGGAGGCTACGCGTAAGCTGAGCCTGTACACCAGGCTTGACCCGGCGTTCTACGCTGCGGTTAAGGTGCGCTACCCCATGGCTGCTGACTTGGCCCATGTACCGTTGGCCTCACTCCGCTCCATGGTGGTAGAGATCTACCAGGCTTGGGCTCAGACTGACACGGGGAAGGCGGCTTCTGGAGCGGACGGCATCTCCGCGCACCTCTCCAGCAGCGAGTACGACGCCCTCCTCGTGAAGATCACGGAGCTGAAGGAGCTGGTACAGCGGCAGCACGGGGAGGGCGCTCCGGTGGTGCGGCAACAGCGGGACAAGCAGCGGCAACAGCAGCAGCAGCGTGCGCAGCAGCCGAGGGGCTACCGTATGGGGCAGCACAAGGTGCCGCCCGTGGGATTCGACCGGGACGACCAGCGAGCGAAGCCGTTCTGCGGCAGGTGCAAGAAGGCAGGCAAAGGTGAGAGCTATCACTTCTACCGCGACTGCCCGTTGGGCGGGCGCCAACACCCGCCCACCTCTGCCGCGGCATTCTGCATTCCTATCGACGAGGAGGACGCGGAGGGCGTGCATGCACTTGCCATGTGTGCGCTCTTTCAGCAGGCAGCGGACGATGGCGCGGAGTCCTTTGCTCGTGCGGCTGCCGCGTACGGGCCGCCTGCGGTGCTTTGTGCGGGAGCGGTGGGCGGCATCGACGTGTCCGCCTACGGCTTCGCGGTGGAGCAGCAGTCAGCTTCCGACGAGCCCGTAGGAGACGACATTCTTCGACGGCTCGACGATCTTGCCGCGGAGGTTCACTCCGCGGCCAATCACCAGGTGCACTTCACACACGCATCTTTCCCGCCTCCTGACGGCATCGAGCAGCAGGCTTCGGCTCTGGTGTGCGGACCCGCCACAGCGGGGACCACGCCGGAGGAGCAGGTTCCGGCAGGTGGTGCGGCGGCATCGGCATCCGCCGTGCCGGCCCCTGCTATGCCTGTCTCGCAGGGAAAGGATGTGAAACCCGCGCCACTGCAATCGGCGCGGGTAACCACCACAGCGGGCGCGGACGGTGAGTTCGCTGGGTTCGTTCAGACCGTGAACCACGCCGCCATCGGGCAGGTTGACCTCACGGGTTACGACACGGACGATTACGAGGACCTCGCCGACGGCAGCTTCATCGTGAAGCCGCGGACTCCGACCATTTCGGCAAATCATGCGTCGGAGTCCGCGACCCACGTGCCTCAGTCTGGTGGTGCATCCCGCACCTACGGTTGTGGTAAGCCGCCATGGGGCTTCCCCGCACACGCGGGCCCGTGGGGATTTCATTACTTTATCTCTCTCTTTCTTTTGATCTCGATCATGGGAGTGGGAGCTGCCGCCTACACGGCGGCCAATGACATCGACTCTGTACAGGTATCGGGTCGGGCTGCACCGCAGCCTGTGCTGTGCAGGGGAGACTTGTGCATCTACCCCGGTATATCCGAGCTGGACCCCGTCACTCTGGATGCAGTACTGCACTCCCTGGGTGCTGCGACGGTGGTTCACCGGCCGCCTGACCCACTGGAGAGCAGTGCTGCAAGCTACTACCGTGGACATTGTGGTGACGGTGCTCCTCTGGACTTTGACCCCGAGTAGCTTTACTTCTGGCTCTGGCAGTGCACCACTTTCTGCGGTGGTGTACTGAGATGTGCTTTGACCTCAACGTGGTCTTCAATTTGGTTTATGCTTTACTTTGACATCTACAATCTTCAATCTGGTTTGCTGCCACAGTGCTTTTCAGTAGTTTAGCAGGACCTGAGTGCCTGTATGTTTCTGCTCTTGTGCCGGCTAGAGGGTTTCAATTTGTGTATCAGAATGGCGCAGTTGAATTAGCAGTTAGGTTTGTCACCCTAGCTCCTACCCTAACTTATCTTACATTCTCTGACTTACCTGTCAGTCACCACCCACAGTGCTGGGGTGGTGTGCTGAAATCTGTATAGGCAGCCCTGACCGGGAGTCCCGGTGCAGGCCCCTATGACAGATTCCTAGGTAGCCAACACTGGACCGTGACTGATCCGTAAGCCTGTGCTGTGACACACCGAGTGTCACAGGTAGCTAGACTCGAGACCGTTCCGACTCCGTGACCGTTCCGGGTATATCTAGCTTAGGGTTTATTTCTTATGAGAGTTTATCTA
Organism: Cymbomonas tetramitiformis; assembly: GCA_001247695.2. NCBI lineage: Eukaryota > Viridiplantae > Chlorophyta > Pyramimonadophyceae > Pyramimonadales > Pyramimonadaceae > Cymbomonas > Cymbomonas tetramitiformis. Next base: position 9,596 of record LGRX02016127.1, read on the forward strand.
TATTGGTTCACTGACTGTCTGATATCTTGAACCGGGATATTCCAGTAAGAGCTAAGGAGAGAGATAAGAACTGTGGAGAAGTAAGGAACTGTCATCTGTCGACGTGGACGGAATTTATGACCGAAGATTCCCTTATTTGTTATTTGTTAGTTCTCCGACCACTTTGCGGAACCTCTCTATTATTAGAGAGGTTCCGCAAGGCTGTGGAGAGTTAAGCGCGGAGAGTTATCGATGATGACAGTCATCGCGCGTAGCTCTCCGCGCTTAACTCTCTGCTCGTTTCACGATTTGGCGAGGTAACCAGACAATCTCATCGGTTGCTTCCGCAATATTCCGGCGACCCTTGTCGCTCGCTCGTCATCGACAACCAATGGTGATTCGCCATTTGTGCACTTACAAAAGTCGTATTGCAATGGCATCTTTGAGCTGGCATGTTCTGATTGGCTTTCCCGATAGTGGGTGCACATGGTAAGGGCCCTGCCAAAAAGCGTCAGATAGGAACGCCATTGGTCTTATCCCACCTTCGCACAAGAGAAGCTTATGGGAGCCGATTCATGCGAAAGGTCGCCAAAAGAGAACAATCGTGCCGAACCGCGCAAAAAACGCGACTGAATCGACTGTCGCGGGCTGTCGCGGGCTGCTCGATGCTGTTTCCAAATGCTCGATGCCTTCGTTTCCAAATTTCGGGAGGAGAGAGCAAAATGTCAAACAGCATCGAGGATTTGGAAACAGAGCTCAAAAGGTATGATAGTGACGTGGCAAGAAATAGCATTCGGGTCTGAGCGAGCAGTGCGACCGTAGGATCAGTCGAAGACGAGCGAGCGACAAGCTAGTTATAGCTGCCACGTCAGACTATATGCTCTGGACTGTGCCGGCCAGAGCATATACGTCTGACGTGGCAGCTATAACTACCTCTTGTCGCTCGCTCGTCATCGACAACCAATGGTGTTTTGCCATTTGTGCACTTACAAATGTCGTATTGCAATGGCATCTTTGAGCTGGCATGTTCTGATTGGCTTTCCCGATAGTGGGTGCACATGGTAAGGGCCCTGCCAAAAAGCGTCAGGTAGGAAGGATGGTGTTCCCTCCCCAACCCCGCCCCTACAAACGGTCATCCGAAATAGCGGTACGAATCGGGGCCTTTTGCGGCAACGGAAGCGGATTTTCCGGATATTATTTAAAAATTATATAATGGTCGGAACCAAGATGTTTAAAGTGCAGTCTACTCGGAATGACTAGGGCTATCCGACACACTTTTCAAAACAAAAAAAAACAACGTATGCAAAAAAAGCAAAACAAATTTTTGAAGTTACACTCTAGGAGGGATATTGGGAGTTGAACAACCCTTTTTTCAGGGTTTGATAAGACAATAATATATGTCTAAAGTAAGGAAATGCTAAACTGGTTGAGAAAGCTAAGTACAAGTTCATTCTCAGCTTCCGCGCTTAACGTGTCTGCTTCCTGTTCCTCAACAAGCTGATCTAGTTCACTCACTATCCCTGCAACTGTGTCATTCAAGGATGCCGGTTGTGATGGTGCTTCACGCTGAGCTGCTTGGGCACCAACTATCTCAGCTGGTTGCATGCTCTGCATTTCCACATCACTTGAAGCAACCTGTGGTGCACTTTCTGACTCCATTTTATCCACAAAAGCCAAGACTGCAGCAAGATGTTCAGCTTTTTTCCCCGATGGCAACTCATCCACTTGCTCTTGGAGGCACATCAGCAGTCCTTTTAGAGGTTCTACTTTCAACTTCTTCACATATCTAACACGTTGCGCTGCAGCCATAGTTTTCAACTGAACAAGGTGCTCTTGGCCAACATCACATGTCGCTTTCCTCTTGAGAGATGCTGCTTTCTCCTTTGACTGTGCAAGTCTCAGGCGCCTGTTTTCTGCCGGTGCAATTCCTGGGGCGCAGGCAACCTCCACGCCTGCAAAGCACCAACAGATAGGCCTATATATTGATGATATCGCGGCCGGAAATTCTTATACACTATACTCTCTGCACAAAACACGCGAGTCAAGGCAAACGAAACGTTCACTTATGGTAGCATACCATACCTGTGGTGTCTTCCATGCCTTCATCTTCAGTCTGCAACACACTTTGATCCACAGTCTCAATAGCTTCCGATTGTAGCCAACGTGGAGCAGTCTTGTCAGTTATCTTATCCAAAAAACCCCATATAATAGACTGAACCATGGATGAGGTCGTAACACGAGTCGTGCGAGCAAGCTCGATCTCTGCCCTGACCCGCGCATTCTTTCCTTCAAGCACGTATTTTGAATACCGTCGTGAGAACCAGCTACTGACTTGGTCTAACCGCAACTGCTTCTGGGGAATGGAAACTGCATTTATGCTCTGGAGCACGTCGTCATCAGAAGCACGGCTGCTACGACCGCCACCTCTTTCCAACCCCCTTTGAAAGGCCTCTTCGAGCATCTGCAGTTGAACCTCCGTTTTCTGTTGGGGAGTCACCCGAGCTTTCACTGCATAACCCATCGGAATCAAATCACGTTGAGGACTTGCCAAAATAAGTGTCCACTTCCCACCGCAGTTCCCATCACCAACCTCCACATCCGAAAGCAACAAGGCGGCATCAAGCCCATATAACTCGCAGGCATATGGATCATATTCGACTCCGATTTGACGGAGAGACGTGCTCTCATAAGACAACATAGCTTCAAGCCGTGTGGGCATAGAAATGTCCATGCTGATCTCGGGCCGGTATGAACGCAGAGTTGGGGGAGCCGCGCTCAATGTGTGGATCGGGGGTGGGGGAGGCGGGTTGCATGTTTTGGTGTGTTGCTGCATAGAAGAAAGCCGTAAAAACGGTGCGTGTCGGCAGCCAGGAACCGGACAACTGCTCGTTGTCCGATTGGCTTCCACGAACTGCCGCCGCGCCAAGACACCTGCCTCAATCGCTGCAGCCTTGGCTTCACGTTTTCGGGTTGCTTCCTGCCTCTTAGATTGGAGAAGATCAAGTGCTCGCCTCCCCTCTTTCACCTTTGCCTCGACTTTGGGTGTCGTGGAGTCACCAACAGGCATGAACACTCCTGCAACAAACCCAAAACACCAAAACAGTAAAGACATCGATGCATCGACTATGTATGTTGCACTATTGACTTATTACACTCACCTGTGCTAACGGGCAAGGCTTCTTTGCATAGCTTCTTCAGCTCGTGAGGTGAAAATAGGCGCCCTTCTCCAATCATATACTGTTCCCAACACCTTAAGCCGCCGCCTTCCTCATGCCTAAAGTGTGAGTACCTAGTGATCTGGTCGAGGGTGCCAATGTCAGCAGGCATCTTATCCCGACATATTTCAACAACCCTTGCCACCATACCCTCCACACACTGGCCAGTGTTTAAGGCAACAATAAAATCAACGGCGGGTTTGGCATCCAGCTTCCCTTGGTTAACCAATCGCCTAACATAGGCCTTCGCAGTGTTGAAGGAGCTGTCTGTCTCGTCTTTGCCCTCACCAGGTTCATTCATACCGACTTCTGTTACCTGAATGCCTGTCACACCAGATCACACACCCAGTCAATAAGTAGAGAGCACAAACACAGACAAAGCAAGAAAAGCGAGCGAGGACCAGATATTTTTGCACACCTGTAGCCTTCTCCATTATCGAAACCATCAACCAGAAGAGAGAACCGTGATAACAAGGCGCATTATCGAAACGTAGACGAGCCTCATCTACCTGAGGCTCGATTTCCTTCACGATCTTCAAGGTCGCCTCAAGCACACTAAGAGCGTGCCACTGATCCTGCTTGTGGTCGTTTATCGAGCCCAGCAATATATACCACCGATTGATGTCCCCAGAAGAATCCACCTTCAACTCACGAATATAGCTGTGGGGATCCTCGAGCTCACCGCTCGCGATCGTCTCCTTGACACTCTGTGGCAAGGCGTGAACATACACAGTCGCCCCATGAACAGATTCCCCAGCCTGACCAAAGGCATCACTTGTAGTAGCCATGTGCTTGAGAGGCAGCCATTTATTCATGTAATCCATAATAATATATGCCTCACAATATCCCATGCTCGCCATCTCCGCACCAGGCACACCGTTTTGGTGCACAGTGCGGACTCTATGTCCGACATATTTGGAAAGATGTGCTTCGCACTCCTCCAAGGCGAAGGTGAGACGTTCCAAATCCGGTCCCTTAAGGACACTCACGTTGCAAGCACTCTTCAAAAGACACTGCATCTCCTTCACAAAGTAAATAGCCAAGTTGCAATCCGGACACGACATAGAGTGAGTATGAGAACACGCCGTCTGAAAGCGGGGATCCGCCGAGTTGGATAAAGCATATTGCACACAATGAGTGGCACAAGTAGACTCGGCCTGAGCGTGGACATTGAAGTCCGTCCGATAATACGTGCGGACCCTCTTTAGCATAGCGAGGAGAGACTCCTTCAAACCCTGAATAGCGGGCGTGAGGACAGCAGTCATGCCGTTTGGAGTGAATAGAGGGATAGCCTGATCCACGCCCGCCGCGTTACACGATACTGCCTTTGAATGCTCGATAAGGGAATCGGTGAGGGATAGGATACAACTCTCCATGGCCTCGAAATTTTCCGTGCCATAGAATAAATCTTGGTGGCATACACAGGTCCGCGCGGTCTTGTTAACATAATCACCAGCATAGAAGATCTTTTCAAAAACCGATATAGATACCGGTTTTACATGCATAAGGGCACACTCTCGAAAATACTTCTGGGCTAGATCCTGCACACCTTCTTGAAGCTGGTATTTTTCAACTGTCTGGGTCTTATCTGCTCTGGTGTATGCGACCGTCGTCACAACGTCGTCACGTGTTTTAAACTGTACAAAATGAGTGAGAGTCTCGAGGGATACCCGAGACTTGTACGCTTGTTTCCCCCTTTTAGGCACATAGTCCCCTCCACCGTTGTGAGCTGCGTGCAATCGGGCGTTATAAACGGCCCGATGACTACATTGAAAAGTCTCCTCCACGACTGCATAGGGGAAGTGGGGAGCGACTAAACTCAATAGTTGCACTGCACGCTTTCTCGCGGCTCTCCTTGTATCCGGATCCATCGCTACCGCAATCTCGCTCACTGCACTGCGATAAGAGGAAATCATACCGCGATAAAAGGGAGAGTCCAGAAGCATGGTCGCCAGGTCCAGGTGCGGCCACAAATGCCTTCGCTGAAAATCCTTGCAGTTCACCACACTTCGTATGACACCTGGAAAACAAGTCGTGGTTCAACAATGAAAACCACAAAATAAAAGATAACAGAACCGAAACACAAGCCGCACCTTCAGGGTCTTTGGGGTGCACAGTCTTCAAAACCGGTTGCAGAAAAGCTAGGAATGTTTTGTTTACATCTCGCACTCGCCGATCTCCCATATCCGAAACCGCCGTGTCGAAATTACTAGAGGGCGGAAGGGCACCCTCCTCCAGCTGAAATAAAGTCGCCAACTCACGGGCGGGGATGTTCTGAGTAGGGCTTGTGATGGCGTATAAGGCATGCACTCGTGCGTGCTTCCAACCGAACTTTTCCGGTCCACTAACCGATACGTTCTTATTCTCCCGAACGAGTCTTAGCGCACTTTTCCAAACAGCCGTGGGGGATTCTGATCTGAAGTCTGTGCTGACATAGGACTTGCGGTCGTGCTTAAACTCGGAGGGATGAAACTCGGGACGAGAAAGGTCTGGGGGCAAGGACGCAACAAGAATAGTCGGAGCAAATATTTCCACACAATAACGCCGGGTATTTCTACCTTCGGAATGCACAACCTCCACACGTCCCACCAACAGCACGTGTTCCCCTCTCCATGTCAAAGACCGCTCCATGTGGTATTTCGTAGGGATTACGATCTGTTTTCGGGGGTCAAGGGTCTCTCCAACTGAAGGCCCGTCATATTCACACGTATACACAGTAAAATTGCCCGACTGCAGTTTTCCCTCCCCACCGACTTTGATGGGAATCACGAATCCAGTCGACTCGAGGGAAAAGATGCCGAGACCGGGTTCGAGCCCGAGACCTCACTGTCACTAGTCGTGCGCTCTATCCACTGAGCTGTATCGGCTTATTGATGACGATGAGAGATGGTGGTGGCGTAGTATGGTGTGAGCGACGGATATGTGATCCCCAGACTGTGACACGTAGGCGGCGAAGAGTGAAACACGAAGGATACAACTTTTCCCCCAATCTGCCGTTGCGGTGCGCTCTCTGTTGGGGCATCGCGCGGCTATGGGCGGCGCGACTGTTGGGGGCGTGCGGCCTGTGCGGCACGATTGTATCCTTCATGAGACTTCCAGAATAGGCTCTCCAGATCCAGAGGATGCTATCTGCTGTGGCGACATGCTGTGCATAAGGGAACTGTTGAGGGAGCGTCTCCAAGACCCGCTGTAATACATATCAACCGCCCGACGTAGGTCGTAGTGCGCACACTCCAAGATCTGCAAAGCTAGACTGGGCGGGATGTTCGCTAGCTCAGAAAGATGTGCTGCGGATTGAGCGTGTTGCTCCTGCTTCCAATTGATCTGGGCTGTTGTCGCTCCGTGCGGCGCCATAAACCACATAACTACCGGGAAAAATAGAAGAAAAGGTGCAAAAATATAACATATGTTTTGCAGCATTGCCGCGAAGCCCATTGCACACGGTGTCAAAGAAATAGCACAGGGTTTCTGCTCAGGCTTTAAGGTGATAAAAGTAACTCAAAACGGATTCGCCAGCAAATTCGCCCCTGTATCTTTTGCTACAGAGCGAATAAAGTAAAAAAAAAAATAGATGGGGTGGTAGGCCTGGACAAGGCCGATCGATAGACACACTGCTGGACGGTAATGCCGCAAGATAGGTCGGGCTATAAGTGATCCGGTCCAAAAGGGCTTCCTAGGTGGTAGCGCTAACCCCCTGAGCTCCAAACCTCAAGAAAACACACCCACACGTCGTGAAATGCTTCTACTAAAATTTCCGGCATGCATAAGCTACTTTATGCCCTTTTTGGGCTGTATACTTTCCCGAAATTACTGCCCTTTGCAAAATTACCATCCATTTCAACATGTGAATTCGCCAGCTAAATCCGTCCGCGGCTCCGTTGCATCTGGATGTTCCGCTATTTCGGATGACCGTTTCTACCTCCGTGGGAACGCCATTCGCCTTATCCCACCTTCGCACAAGGGAAGCTTATGGGAGCCGATTCATGCGAAAGGTCGCCAAAAGAGAACAATCGTGCCGAACCGCGCAAAAAACGCGACTGAATCGGCTGTCGCGGGCTGTCGCGGGCTGTCGCGGGCTGCTCGATGCTGTTTCCAAATGCTCGATGCTGTCGCTTCGTTTCCAAATTTCGGGAGGAGAGAGCAAAATGTTGAACAGCATCAAGGATTTGGAAACAGAGCTCAAAAGTTATGATAGTGACGTGGCAATAAATAGCATTCGGGTCTGAGCGAGCAGTGCGACCGTAGGATCAGTCGAAGACGAGCGAGCGACAAGCTAGTTATAGAAGGCACGTCAGACTACATGCTCTGGACTGCGCCTCCGGCACAGTCCAGAGCATGTAGTCTGACGTGCCTTCTATAACTACCTCTTGTATGCGGATGGGAGTGTTCCAGTCGGATAGCAATTCAAGTCGTGTTCATTCCCGTGTTCCCTTGTGTCTCCCCAAGCGAGAGAGTGACGGTAACAATGAAACGGTAGAATGAGTATCGATAGGCTTTCTCGAAGTTCATACGAAGGCGCTCGCTTGTATCGATAGGCTTTCTCGAGATATGAAGGCGTTCGCTTGTCACAGAGAAAGCACGGACGATATCCGACGAGACTTCAGCTGATGTCGAGCAGGGGTGTAGGCCTTTGTCCGACCTGGAGGCTCATCCTTCTGGGCACACTCGATCCGACGAGTCCTCTGAGCCTCCTGCGAGGATTCGAAGGTCTTCTTTCGCAAATAAAATTTATTACCGAGTCGGCCTGGCGTGCAGCTGTGTCTATCAACCATCACAGTGTCGTGCACGTGTCCCACGGAGTGAAGTTTCCGCCGGTGGATTGGCAGAACCCGATCAACATAAACATGATGCCAATTATCATCGGTGCTAAAGACTCAATCCCAGTCAGTTGTCGCAAGTATTATCCTGTGCTCGAGGCGTGCCTGAAGAGCTCCTTGGTGTCCAGCTCGATGGAAGGCTGCATGGGATACCTCACTATACAGGAGTCTGAAGTGCCGACCAATACCTCGCAGCGACGACCGGGGCTGCACACGGAAACGCCCGGTATATGTCGCGACCGGGGCTCATACTTCCACGGGAAATCGCTGGGCTGGGGACAAGGTTGGGCCAAGCCTCGCCTGCTCGGGGGCATCTTCATGGCCTCCACCCTCGCAGACTCGTGCGAGGTTTGGGAAAACGCTCAAGTAACGGAACCCACGGTTATTGCACGACATGGCGACGTGGAACATCTGCGTGCCACGTTAGCTTCAACTCGTGAGTTGAGACCACGACGACTAAAAGCGAACGAGATGGTATGGATCACCGACACGACCCCGCACGAGTCACTGCCATTGGCGCCTTGCAGCGGCGGTGAAAAGACGGTGAGAAGGCAGTACTTTCGCCTCGTCGCGGGGGCCATTTCTGTGTGGTACGCCGCTCACTCAACTCCAAATCCCATCCCGTCCATTCAACCCGAGGCGGAGATAATACATGGCAACAAGTTTGGGGTGGACAACCAGGAGTATGCGCAGGCAGAAAGCGGTCACGACAGCACAACGGGGGAAGGGCAGTGCCAGTTCAGGGAATCGGGCGGAGGAGGAGTGCATGTGACCCCACAGGACTGCTCTCCTATACGCGTGAAGGTGGTCCGCGGGAGGAAAGCCATTATAGGTAGGAGTGGGGTCGTGCTCAAAACTACCGGCCAGCGGTACCGTGTGCAGCTGGAAGGTGAACCCGCTTCCGCCGTTTGGGTTGGAATTTCCGATGTTGAGATCAACCTTGCACAGGCTTTCGAAGAACTACGTGTGTAGGTCTGCAGCTATGACGTATGGCGAACATCATCAAAAGTGTTCGAGAGCAGGAGTTTAGGGAGTGTATTCTGCGTGTCCTCGGTTGGGCAAAACAGACTGAAAAAGTGATGGATTGATAATGTCTTGACTTGAATAGATGAGGAGTCGGCGTGCAACGAGGCAGCGTTCGATTGAATACAAGAAGCGAAGAAGCTAAGAAGTCAACTTGGCGAAATAGGGCTTCCGCGGAATTCACACTTTACTGTTCAGAGATACTCCCGACATAACATCACATCCGTGGCACTTATGAATATTTAGCACTACGATGAAAATGCCGATTATATACTCGACAGCTTTTTAATATTTTTGATGAAGAAATTTGGGAGGTAATAATGGTTTACAGACAGGTAATGGACACAATAAATGCGTACACAACGAATAACAACGAACAGATGCGCATCCTTCCGGTCAAATGGTAACCGAGTGCACAGCATATGCGGTGTCCTTTTTACCTGATAGGCCGGATACGTGCGGTCAGATTAGGATTTAAGGGTAGAGTATCAGGTGTTACAACCTCTACATGTCAATTTGAATGGGGATGAATACTTACATCGTATCGATATTATTAAAGAAATATATAACGCTTGATTCTTTCTCCATCTCTGAATATTTTGGCTATGGAACCGTATTTTTGATTTTCCGCTAAACCCTAAACCCGAAAATGTGTTAAGCACTGCAAGTCAACATTTCCAAAGTTTTTTTTCTACTACAAGTTATTCAAGGCATCTGCAATATCAGATCTAATTATCAAATATCATATCGGAAATCAGAATCAGCTATCAGATCGGATCAGACGTTTAATCAGATGATCAGGCATGCAATCAGATAATCAGACATTTAATACCAAATGTTGGACTTTAGGTTTCAAGGTTGTTATTATGGGCTCTGACTGTCCCTAGCCTGAACCCTTAACTCCTTATTTCGGATCTGTGACACCGTTAGCTAGTTAGGGGTGCGAGTACAGACGTGTTGTGCCGTACACCGTAGTCATCATCTGTTATCCGGTTTCCGAGTTGCACAAAAGCGCTCGGCCGGAAATGTTATGGGAGCTTAGCCTGTTTTCTCACCCGGACGGGATAGTCCCTCCCGCAGGTTATGCGCCTCACCAATTTCCCAGTGATTCTGATGGCACAACGCCGAGCTCGTGCCATGTTTGGCTAAGTCTTGACACTGAGGTGGCGCTGGGCGCCCCACTGGGTAATGAACGCTCGTAGCGCAGTATGGCGTTATTTCTGACTTTGGAGATCAGCGTTTGATTATCTTATCGGCAGCAGTATCGTCGCTGGGATATGGCTATTTCTTACGTGTCGCTTGATGGCTCGCGACGAGGTCACCCCGCGTTCTGTGGTCCTAGACCACGCTTAGCCACTCGGCTCACGGCCTGTTTGATTTTGGAATTTCTTTTGCTGAGACTTCTGCAGGAAGAGGCCGCTGCCATTTTTACGTTGCGTGATTCTTACTGTCGCCACATTAGCCCTCATGCCCACTTCGACGTCATTCTTATCATGAGTACACCACAACCTCCAAGGACGTGTGTGCTAGGATTAGCTAGTTCGGGCAGCCCTGACCGGGAGTCCCGGTGCAGCCCCCCCTAGAGCTATTCTGTAGGGTTCCACTCTGAGTATGGTGACCCGTGACTGTTTTGGTAGCTTGCCACGTGGGCAGTGCCATCCGTTTTGACCCGACTCCCTATATTAGGGTTTACGGTTCCGACTGTTTGCTTTTTATCATATTAGATATATCGACAGCGGTTCGTTTAGACTTTCACTGTGTACTATATATTCTGAGGAGTATCCATAGGGATATTCCAGTAGGTTGTGGACCTTAATCCACGCTTTTGTGCTTCCGAATCTGGGGGCATAATTGGCTAAGCGAGCCGCAGTTGGGGGCGTGAGTGCCCTTGGCGGTGAGTGAGGGCTGCGGCTTGGTGTGGTGGTGGCGCTGGGGCATTGCGGGTGCACGCGCGCTTTTGGGGGACGCCTACTTTGGCATTTTCGCCGTTGCTTGGGAATTCCGTGGACTTGGCCGCCCACGCCTTCGCGAGACCTGTATTGCCGGTTTGGTCCAGCGAGATTTTGTCTTGGCAATCTCATTTGTGTTCTACAACGCCCGCGACCCCTACACCGCCACCCTGGCCGCTCATCCTTCTCTCTCACCGCTTTTTGGTGGGTGGGAAGGGGTTAACCGGAGGGGTATGGGGATCAGGGGGTGCCGACCATTATGAGCGCGGGGGTTACGGATTCGACGCAGTAGTTATTCTTGGCCAGTGGGTTCGTTGTGCTGGTTGTCATGCCGGCGGTTGCAGATGTAGATTTAGTCGGACTCTCCATTTTTTGTGCTAGAATTCTCCAAATTTTGTGCTCATGAGCAACTTTAAGGGTACGATATGGACTATCCTTGACCTTGCTTGGTAACTGGGGGGTGATTTGACTTCCCGGGATAACATTAGTTTAGTCAGGTTTAACGTTGGTCAGATGCCATCTTCGATACCGATGTTATATACGACGATATTCCACTTGACTCGAAGACAACAAAATGAGTAAACACTTCCACCCATGCGTCATATTAATTTCTCCAAACAATGTTCAAATCACTTCAAACATTCCATTTCGAATTGTTAATAGACGTTTATGATGGCATACCGATGCTCCTGACGTCAATATACGATGCCGCTTCAAAGCAAGTCCCGACCACGCACATGGCCCCTATCTTCTGACATCTTTATTCGATTAACTCAACTGAAGCCTTCATTCGTGCGGGAATCGTCAACGACAAGCCTATGAAGCGGAAATGAGGGGCAAAAAGCCGCAGGTTACCGCAATGCCTACCGATGTCATACAAAATTTGGATCCATGTCGACTTAACTACAACGCGAGACCGACGGGACGGACAACGTGATGCCATGCCATATAGGATGCATGTGAGTATATGCATGTCCATGATCGGAAGTATACGTGATATATGTTACCACACACAAAATTGAATTCTATCAGATAAATTCACGCAAAAGTTGCCTCACATATTTGCATGGGGTCCTATTGTATAAGCTGGATCTCCCATTTGTTGGGACGAGGCAATGGCCTCAGTACCTTTCTGATGACTGAACCCGATTCGCAAAAACAATATACACTATATAGAGAGAAAGAGTGGACAAAGACGCCCAAGAGAACCAGACAAAATAGAGAAACAAAAGAAGGCTGGGAGGCCTAAAGCCCCACACCCCGGAGGGATGTCCATTTTTCTTTTCTTTTTCTGACTGCAAATCGACAAGCAGAGAAGTTTGAAGGGGCCATATCCCCATGCACTACCTGCAGCAAGTCCGCATCACCATAATTTGTACCATGGTGCCTGCCTCCTGCTCTTGCCAAAAACGTTCTTTTGCATCTCATTGTATGCTCGCCACCACCAGTCATTGGCATCCGCCGAGCGCGGCGAATACTTGAAGAACGTGTCATGCAGCATGCACAAGGAAGCTCGCTTCCTGGGTTGATGCCACCATCGTGCCAAGAAGTTATAGCACCTGTCACCTCCAGGCAAACATCCCCAAAGCTCATTTTCCCTCATCCCAGGATATGGTACACATGCCTGTGGTAGTATTCCTCTTCCAACTCCAACAACCAATGAGTGACCAGCAATCTAAACGGCTTCGTATATGACGTACTTACGAGCCCGTCGCAACCTCTCATTGTGTACCTATCCATGCTGCCCGTATTTCTTTTGTATGGCTACATGGACCAGGTCGTTGAGCCATCGCATGTTCCCCGAATTTAGATGCGCCCGATTTTGTCTCAAATATTCCTATGCAAATGGGCGGAATTCCGAGTGCCACTTTTCTGATCGGAGCATTCTAGGTGTCGAATTGCTTCTGCCATGGTTGCGACTGCACGCCGCTATGCATGCAGGGAGGGTCTGACCTTTTGTCCCACGGGTTGGTATTACAATGGTGCTGCATGTTATATTTCTGATCTATGGTATTTAGGCGGCCACGGAAGTAGCAGTTCAGGAATCCAATATCAACACCTACAATGCCACGCATCCCGCCCCAACTCGTGAGAACGGCCTCAAGCGGGAATGAGATGTGCATCACATCCTGGATGGCATTTTCCTATGTAAGACCTCAGGGCCATATATAAGAAGGTCTCAGATCCAAATCTCACAAATCTAGTGGAGGAGCCAATGAAATCCCCGTCACACAGCGCGGCGGCACAAACAGAGAACGTTCGAACAGAGGAAACCGATGTCATCAGGTTCCGATATCACTCTCCAAAAAGGAGGCGAAAAGGAGTCCCATCATCCCTCAGACGGAGGTGATCCAAGGCCCGGTGCAGAAAATCCCACTGGATAGAGCTGGAAGCCGGAGGACGCCCCCTCCTCCCACTTGTCGATATGCTGGCATGGTGTCGGGGCATCGGCTTCATCCTTGAATACTCAGGCGTCAAAGGCGCATAATGATGCTCAAATCTGATGCTTGCAACACACTCACTACACTTCGAATGAGCTCAGTGCGACCCTCACTAGTGTGCCATATAACTCCTAGTACTGCAAAGCTTTTTGGAAATACTGGGACAATACCATGAACGGGGTAATTGCACACTTTGTAGTGCTGCTCCTCCAGGTCCACGTACAGATCCGTGGAGGGTTCGATGACGAACTGCATGACGACCCTCCTCCTCCCAATACTCAGAGGCCCATCAACAAACAAACACCTCATGAGACCCACTGACCAATCACAACGCCTGTTCACCAATCAGGAGGCCTGCTGACCAATTACGAGCCCCACTCACCAATTACGAGCCCCACTCACCAATCACAAAGCCCACAGGCCAATCACGAGGTCCGCTCAGCAATCACGAATCCACCGACCAATCACGAAGCCCACCGACCAATTACAAGGCTCGCTCAAAGTCAAAACCCCCAAACGTTTTGTGAGCCTTTTTCTTATGAAATTCAACCTCCCTATCACGTGGCCAGTAGACCCAGGACCCCAGGCATCTCGTTGAAGCAACACTTCACGGGGCCCACAGACCAAAGCCTGTTGGCCCGTCGAAGTGTGAGGTTCCGTTACACCCTGAACAGCTCAATTACAGACACCAGGTGGGTGCGCGTCGCGATGGAATTCAGCTTAAAACGGGCACCAGTTTGGGGCTCACCATCCCAGTCCGATAGGTACCATCCATGGTGCCGTACTCTAGCACAGCTGCCGGCGCCTGCAGCAGAATCGCCTTCTCTTTTTTTAGCAGCTCCAATCTAAGCCCCCTTTGTGCACAGCTGTGCTTATCGGCATTCCGAAGCCTTCTGGCTCGTAGGATTGGATCTTCACGTCTTCTGGCGATAGACACATAACATAGAAATAGATAACATAGAAATAGTTCCAGAACCCCTCGGTTTACCGACTTACTACGGAAAAGAGTCTCTTTACGGTGATATGCTATGCCACCAAATTTACGACGGCTTACAACAGGCCCGCCACACTGGCACTTTTTTGAGCTGTGATTAAAAAACCACGCCTTCGCAACGTAGCACAGTCTATCACAAACTAGTAGAGAAGAACAGGTCGTGGGTAGCCTCGGCAGCGATTTATACAACCCTTTCCTAAGATTTCGAGGCCACTTCTCCACAACGCACGAGGGAAGGCGACACAAGCAAGTGGGACCGTTCATGCATGTAGTTGTACAGAATTTTCACCGTGAAGGCCGAAAGTATTTTCTGTACTATACCGCGCTACGACTGCCACGTCAAATGCGGCACAACGCGCGGTAAATCACAATATGATACAAAGTAAAAAAAAACCTCTGTCCTCGGTAAAAAGAGGGGTAAAAAATACCTCTGTCCTCGGTAAAAAGGGGTAAAAGACTGGCACTTCCGCCCTCAAGTAATACTGCATGCAGTCAGCGAAGCACACGCAGCTGGGATCCAGGAGCGAGAGGGTTGCGAGAGAGGATGCAGCGTTCATGCCTCGTATTGGAAGATTGAGTCGATGTCGTGGCAGCCGGGCATGACCAACGTGTCCACGTCAATGTACACTAGTTTCGTGTATTCCTGCACGATGCTCCCCGCACATCGACAACGCCGTTCGCCACTCGACACCACCACTCCTGAGATGGTTGTTATGCCATGCAGCAGTACAAAAGGCAGCAAATCAGCCCAAAAGTGCCTTTTATAGGAAAACAATTGAGTTTCAAGGTTTGGTTTTGTTTTCGGGTCCTGAAAGTCTCCTCACACTGCACGGTAAAGATGCATGGTATGAACTAGTTATTCTTCAAAAAAACCTTCTCTTCAGGTTTGCATGAGAGCTCGTATTACAAACGCCCTTCAATTGTGAGATGTTACAAGAGTGCTCGCAAAGATTCCAGTTCAATTGTGAGATGTTACAAGAGTGCTCGCAAAGATTCCAGTTCAATTGTGAGATGTTACAGA
>LGRX02016128.1:0-12041 GCA_001247695.2 Cymbomonas tetramitiformis
GGTTTATGCACCGTGTGTCGCTCTGAGCAATCTCGGATGCGAGCGAAACAACGCGCTCGCATCCCAGATCGCAATACGTACATGAGGAGTGCAAGTAGCTTTCATTTGCGTATGCAAGAGACGTACTTGTCCGAAGTTTCCATCGAGACAAATTGGGCAGAGTCTATTTTTAATGACGTTTTCGAAGGCAGAGGGCGACAGAGCAGAGCAGTTGTGGAAGCGGAACACGTTCGCCAACTGCTCACCAAGTTCAATGTCACGAACTTCAAAGACTCGAAGAAGATTAAAAGTAGGGTGATAGTTGACTTATTTGCAGCGGGTTCTGGAATTATGGGACACGTGAAAAATATCCTACAGACAGATTTTCAAGAAAAGTGCACTCTTATGTCGGTGGACCACCAAGCTATGGCAAAGTCAATAAAGGGGTGGCAAGCCAAGGACATCTTCGACCCGAAAGACTGGGGGGGTCTTTTAAATGCGAACTACATCTGCGCACCACCCTCGAGTGGAATGAGCGACGCTGCATTCATTTTCTACGCAGCTGAGTGCAGGGACTTCTGCGCATTTCTTTTGCCAAAGCACTGGCTCGCTGACCGCAGCTATCCATTGCGGAGGCTTTGGTGGGGACAACAACAAAAGAAGAAAACAGTTTACATTATTCCGTCAGCGAAAGACCTAAGTTGGCATGTATGCGTGAGGTACACGCGCAAAGGACTAGACCTATTCGCTGGGAATGGCATGAAACCTCACTGGTCCGTCTTAGTAGAGTCACTCTACGAAGTAGAAAAGCGAAGAAGACAGGGGGGAATGCAGCGAGCGAGAGCGACCCCCTAGAGCTCGCGTTGCAAGATGCCGTAAGCCAAGATGGGCTTTAGATCGCTGTATGCTCGGCATGCACAACCGCTGGATGGCACATGCCGAGATGGACATATGATATAAAGTAAATTTGAATACAAAATATGATATGTTTTGAATGCTTGAAAATGCTTGTGCGTGCTGTGCGTGTGATATGCGTGATAATGAACTTTGGGTTTCTTGCTTGACTTGTGTAGACATGGGGCCACCACGGTTAAGCACTGTACAAAACGACATAAACTGTACAGAACGACGTAATTCTGTAAAAAAACCACTGGCGCAGCACTGGCGCACAAGTCACCATCCCGCATTCGGTTTGTCGCGGGCACTTTGTCATCGTCATAGATTATGGGGTGGGGATGGGGTCTGATTCTGTGTGGCGATTTTATTTAAAGGAATTTTCGCGAATTAATTCCTCCGTTCAACACACCCAGAATGCAATTAAAATAATCGTTTGTCCATGAGAAACATACCGATCGGCGTCGGATTAAATATCTGAGCGACAATGTCGTTCGTGCGATGGTAAGTGAAGGCCTCGACGAAGACTTGCGCTACGCACCGTCCGAAAAGTGGCTATCTGACGGGCCAAACGAATTTGCAGCGTATCGTATGATGAACGATGTGGAGCAGACGTGGCAGAAGATTTTATTCCTCTCTCCGAACTCTCCAAGACAGCTTTGGGTCACGTTTTCACGATGAAGAAGTGGGATTATTATCTGACCCCTCGAAACGTTCCCCAAGGCGCCCGAGTGCAAGCATGGCAGCAGCTGCTCGGGGAAGTATGGTGGCTGTTGATAGTTATAGTGATGAGTGGGAAGATACCGGCATGCTTCAGGATTCAGTCAGCGCCTTCAGACTATCAAACATTCACTGCATCACTGCCTGCATCACTGCATCAAACATTCACTGTCATAGGTCAAAGCAGATGTATATGTATCTTTCATTCTTTCTATATTATGTGTAAATTAAACTATTAAAGAGTGACTATTATATGAATGCATAACCAGAAAGCACTCGTGACTGCTACACACGTACATTGCTTAACTGCATGGTCCATTGCAGCTGCAGGGTAACGAGCGGATTATTGTTTACAGTAATTCCAGAGTCTCCTGATAACAAGAGAACCAAAAATTCCACAAAGAGGATCAACTATGCCTTAGAATGTGACCTAACTATGTTGTAGAAGCTATAAGGTAGCCGCTCTCGTCCTCTCGATGGATGTTCCGGTTCGTATTTTCGATTTTCTGAGTGTTAGTAGTAGTGGTGGAATTCCCATTGTGTAATACGCTATACGGGTAAATCTCAGAAGGGTACAAAAACGTAAATTACGCGTAAATTACGTGTAGGGTACGGCGTATAGACATTCATAGCTCTCCATAGAGTACGCTTTTGTCACCTGGCAGCAGAACACCCCTGCACTTTCCACAAAGTCCTCCATTCGATAAACCGAGTTTGGTGGGCATTGAATGGTTGAGGGACCTCGCCCAAGTCCCCAATATAACACTAATACTTCATAATATGACACTAATACTTCATAAATATCCAATAGTTGACTACCGTGGTAGTTATGGATGTTTTCGCCCTCATAATGATCCCATACTGCTAAAAACGAATTCGCCCTTACGGTGTTAAACCACTTCTCAAAAAACTTTCAAGAATTTGCAGGCAACACACCAAAAACAGGCGAGACGTGTTTAAGTTAAGCACAGCCACCACCTTAAACACTGACCCACATACAATTGACATCCCAAGCAATGAAACCATGTCAGAAACATAAGCCGTTCAACATTTACATGATTTCCTTCAAACCCTCTTATACAGTACAGTTCAAAGACATTTGCAGTGGAGATCAGGTTCACAGCCCAGAGTGCAAACTCGACCCTAACTGGGACCCAAAAAAGGAGGCGTCCCCCTCCTCTACCACTCCTACTCCTGCCACCACACCTTTTCAATCTCAAAAACCAGTTCTTCATTACACAGTTGTACCTCACTCTTCAGCCATGGCACTCTTCATCTTCTAAAGTTGTACCCTTTTCTCTCAGGCACCTTGTACCTAAACTGGAGCCCAGCCCACCTTGTTGAGTATATTATACATGAGGTAACCTAGTGTTTTCACTATCCCATTTTTACAGGGATCTATATCCTCAGTTGTCCTACCATATGTCAAATATAGTTCTTAATATTATTATTATTATTATTATTATTATTATTATTAGAAGACAGCGTGGCCGGACTTCACTGCAGTGGACTAGAAGGTGGACAGGGAGACCAGAACCGTCTCAGAAGTCTGGACCTCTCGGGCAAGGTGGACACGGGACAGCTACGGAGTTGATGCTCCTGACTGCCAACGACACATAGACACGGGACGTCACATAGACCATGGCCGCAATACAGGAGTCGTTGAACTCTTTGCAGACGTATTCGTCAGGTGTCATCACAGGAAGCTTGATGTGGGACAAGAAGGAGCACGAGTTTTGTGTGCTCGTTGAGACAGTGAGGGCACACTGGAATATCCTGGACAAGGTCATAAACCACACGGGGTGTGGCAGTCGCGAACGCATGGCGGGAGAGCTATAGCTTCCCTTCTACTACGAGGCCAGTTTGCGCTGGCACTACCAGTCCCTCAAGTACATCCAAGAGGTGGCCATTGGAGACCTCACGGAGCGGCTGCAGGAGAAGTATTCCGAGGTGTCTGCTGGCATGCGGGTAGCACCACCGCTACAAATGCTAGACCTTACGTCCAAAGGGCCAACAAGGTCTACCCAGTCACCGATGGCGAGGGCGGCCGTCGGGAGGCCTTCACGTGCGATGCCGCTGCACAAGAGTACTTGCGCCTGGGGAAAGGAAGAGTCATGTTGTCATCATGCAAGACGATAGATTTCCGACGCTGGTGGCAGACACGCTTTCATTAGTGCCTTGCCACCCTTGCTTCCATGCTTTGTGGAATGCTTCCTGCCTTAGCAGACTGCCATGTATGAGGGGAACGGACTCAAGTAGATCGTTCCGAAGGCGTTGCCTTACTCATCGACGTAAATGTTTTATTATTATTATTACGATAGACGAGGCGCTCGAGGCGCTGGACTCGTATGGCAGCAGACGACCGCCACCACCTGCGCCTACATGCCTCAGAGGCCATGAACGATCTACAAGGTCGCGGAATCTAGCAGTTCCTTTGGAAAGCGGCTTAAACTTGGTAGTACCTTCATCAGGGCTCCTAATCGGTTTCAAACTTGCATATCGATCGATTTCGATATTCAACATTTTCAATCGATAATCGATGATATCGATTATTGAATTTTATATACAATTCTCCGTATACAATACATAAGACCGCCAATACTGAACTGAATCGATGCCGATTTATCGACGAAATGTGCACAAAAATGATATCGATCGATACCGATTTCCCGTTTTGTCCCGATATATCGGAATATCGGTTAAACCGATTAGGACTTTAGGAGCCTTGACCTTCATCGACAGTGGGCTGTGTAAACACCTACGGGTACATCTACTCGAAGACATTAGCTACTGGCGCACCTACGGTCTTCGACAATAGGACAATAGCCTCTTTTGACAGTACGACCTACTTACTGGAATCGAGTGTCCGTTACCGTGCCCTCGCCGATTGTCGAGTTCAACTAGATCTACTAACTGCCGTAGATATGCCTACTGTTGACACCTACTGCCACTTCAGTTGGCACTGACACGTGCGTTTGAGCAGAGGAAACGTTTCAAATAGGGCCAAGGGTTCCTTACGAAACACATTGAACAGACACTTATGGACTTTCCCCTCAAATTAGACCAAAATGCTTTGAGACGGTGTCCCATGGTTTTGTTGTTTTCGAGACCATACGAAACTGAAGGCATATGTGCATCGACACTCGTGCAACGACTACTTTGGAATCTACCAACGTGCGAGTGCCAGCCTTTGAGCACTGTACGGAGCCTGCAATTTACTATTTCTGTCCCTCACTCTTTGCACGTCATCGAGGGTATAACGCTCGTATCCTCCGGGTTTTAAAACGCCCAACGTTTGCTGTATCAACTGGTCCACAATGCTTTCAAATGAATTAAGTATTGAGCGCTGAAAGAGATAAAGGCTTTCTTATCCACCGTTTACAATCAGACTTTTCTCGACGTTTGCATCTCGGCGAAGGCTTCCCTCTCCCTCTCCCCACAGCATAGAATAGCAACGAGACGTCTTACTTCCGTCCTGCTGTCCATATAGCTTGATGGCGGTAGTCACCCAAGGTGTCTCGGGAGCTATCTTGAACGCGCAGGTGTGCCCCTCGTCCGCATAAGGATCGCGCGCATGGTCCTCTTTGCACGAGTCCGTGGTGTACTGGACAAAAGCAATGGGACCCGTCACGTTGGCACCCTTAAAGCAGCCAAGCTCGTGCTCCGCAGTTTGTGGCGCCGGCCAAAAAGCGCCATCGTTCGTCGCGGTCATGAATACCATAGGAAATTTCAAGTTAGCCTCCCGCAAGTCTGTCTCCATCCAGGTGGAGGGGGATGGTGGGGGTCCGAATGGTCCACATATGCCTGGGTGTTGTGTGATGGCCGCCTTCACGGCGCCGGAAGGGAGTCTTTTGGCTGCCATGATGGAGCATGTCCCGCCCATGGAGTGACCTGGACGGCAGACGTCACAAGGAAAGACATTATCAAAGATTTGTAAGTTACGGGATGCTTGATTTCACGGGCTAGAGTGAAAGTGGACAGTAAAACGAGGATATTGACGAAAGAGTTGAAACGGGACCTGCAATTATCACGTTTGTGAGGTCCAATTTCTGGTAAAGCGGGGAGCTCAAGTTTCCGTTTGCAGTCTTAATGTAGTCTACTCCTTTGACTATGTAGTCGCCATTTGTGTTCGTGACCCACCAGTTGTGGTCCTGCTTAGGGCCTTCAATGAACGGATAAATCACCACGAAACCTTGAGAGGCGTACATCTCCAGGTTCGGAGAGTACATCTCGTACACTGACGCACTCCCGTGCATGAAAATCAAAACGGGGAAAATTGAGCGTTCCGACGACGTTGGCAAGAGCGTGTAATAGCGATATTTGTTTTGCCAAGTGATGTCGTTAAACGTCACAGGCGTGAAGGGACCAGTCCTGTTGTGTGGAGCTAAGTGCCCATCGGTCTCTGGGGAGCAGTCCGGCCATGCAGGAGTCCCGTTCGACAATTCATCTTTTGCAGGCACAGGGCGCAACGCCGCAGAGCATGATACGAGAAGAGCGCATGCTAATGATGCGGCAGCGGCACAGCGAGCCATCTTGACCTTATCTGTTGTGCTGGGCTACACTTAACAATCGTGACTCTTTATAACAGTTATTAGAGTTAACACACAGTTTCGAGTGAGCTATTGCTATTTGGCCGAGTGAGATCATCATCTTCATGTCATGTCAGTCGAGTGCTCATGCTCATTTATACCATTTATAGAGTCGAAACGGTTATAATTTATGATATAAATCGTTGCCGAATGATTGGTCACTGTGTAGACATTTATACCCTCCCGTCTCCGACGGAGGGCCCATGCGGCGCGGCGCGGCGCGGCGTTTAATGTGTCGTGGACTCGTGATCGTGGTCACACTTTCGTTTCAGCACGTGGTCGCCAGGTTTTTGTGTGACATGAAACGCAGTCCGCAAAGCTCCCAGAACGAAAGTTGGTGACACTGTCATCAACGTCGCCTGTATGGGCTGGAACAGGAATTATACCCTGACACCGAAACTGAAACTGAAACTCGAAACTGAAACTGAAACTCGAAACTGTCGGGTGACGAGTACTCTGGCTGAGACCAGAGCCTCCAGACGGATTTTTTAAAACTTTTTTAAGGATTTTTTATTTTTCTGCACTAGACCGGAGGTCGCGATTTTCGACACGACAAGAATGGAAAGCAGCTCGTAAACTCTGGTCTCAGCCAGAGTATAGGTGACGAGTGAAGAGAGTCGACTTCCGAGACTCCTCACTTCAGGAGAGAGAGAGGGCAACCGAACGCTAGCCGTGAATGAATTCTGTTGTGTGGCACGGTACATATTTAAATACATTTCGAGGGGACGATTTGGTTTTGAGGCTTTCGAAGACCAGCTTTAGGAGGCTCATCATGAAGGTAGTCGTTGTACGTAACTTGACAGCTTGCTTCCTGTAACAATTCCGAACGAGAGGGCCGCCATTCCTCCCAAGTGACAAACAGCATCGTCGAGATAATCGCACTACTTCAAGAGTTTGATTTTTTGTGGATCAAATATATCTGGTCGGATTACGTGTTCTCTAAGATCACGTAAATGATTTTACTAGCTATGAGCTTATTCCGCAAACATTGGCGGCACACCTTTATCGTTTATGCAACGGTACGAGGCTTCTTCCCCTCCAATCGCGCAAGCATTCTGGAATACTGATTCTGGAAAATTAGTTTGCACATGTCGTAGCTTAACCCTGTCCTCTGCGCCAACTGATAACTCTTCTGTTCTCATGCGCATGCTCAATCTTGAGTGCTACTGATCATGTTCAACCAGGCTCAATTTCGCCTCATAAGTTTGTTGAACAAAGTCAAATCTGCATACGCATGAATGCACAGACACAATTATAGCTTCCCAGTCACTTTGTTGTAATAAAGTGACATGTTATCGTTTTGAATTCGCTTCCTTCTGCGGCAGCTTCTGGCTTTTGTTTGGCGGGGTTTACCTAAGGCCAAGCCTCGGTCACCGCGCCATCCAGAGTGGTCCCATAATATTGGCTAGACTCCATAGCGTCTATTTACTCATCGCAGGTCCAAAAAAATGTTTAAAAGATGCTGGAATACTTGTCCTTTGTGCGGTACAGAAATACCAACAGGCGGTTTGCCCTGGGCTGGCAGGTTCCCCTCGCGGGGCAAGTCGGGCAGGCCTTGGCGAGGAATATCGATGCGCGCGTGCTGCTTGAGGTGAGACTTATCTTTAGCGAAGAATTACGATTTGATACTTCGAACCTTGTAACCCAATGTGCGAGGAGGAGACCAGGTTGTAGTATTCGACTGATTGGAGTGTCTGGATATTTTCTCGAGGCATCAGGACGACGACAGTTCTGGCGACAATTCTGGAGAGGGTTTCCCAAAATGGGTAATGTATATCATAGTAAGTCTCCGCCCTTCCTCCGACATGTTGTCGCGATTACTACCAAGTGGGCGAATAGCCAAGCTTAAGACTGAAGTGTGTTCACAGTGAAGCCGAGACCGCCCGCTGGTGGCGAGCAGTTGCCCTGCTCCTTGCTTTCACCACTAACCAGCCGTTGTTAACAGATTCCCTTCGTCAGTGGGATTGTGGGTTACATCACCAACGTGCTGGCCCTTTGGATGACGTTTTATCCCATCGGTGCGCGTCCTTTCCGACTGCTTGTTCGTGCGACAGGCACAACGACGTTCTGCGCGATGGCTACCGCCACCTAGGCTTCGGGACCTGCCACTTTTGCTCATACACGTGTAGCATTCTCGGGGAAGATGCAGCCGACTCACGGCGCTTTCCACATGCTCTGATCCATTCGCGGCCAGTTTAGAGTCCTTGAAACATGCTCCTCTCTCTCCACGGCCACCTTAGGGCACATGTAACATTAATTGGTCTTTCCGTGGCCATCCTGCAACGCTTTTGCCGTAGTCGGGTCTCCCCGCAGCCTCCTTATTGCACAGGTAACACGCTTAGGTCTCTACGGCGTCCTTAGGGATCCAAAAGTGACAGGGTCAGGGCTCCCCGAGGCGAGGCTCACGTGCAAGACCCTCGCGATTAGCGGAGGAACAAGCTTGTGAACCGCGTACTTGCTAAGTGGCGTTTGCTCGCGTTTGGGGTGGGATGTGGCACAGAGTTTTTCCCCCAACCGCTGAAGTGCACCCAAATACCGGGCCAGCCCTTTGGGCTCGGCTGGCAGGGCATCATCCCCTCTAAGGTGCGCCAACACTGAGCCTCGCCGGAACCACGTCACTTGACCGCTTAATTTACTTGCCTGCTGTGATCACTTCTCCGGTGCCGGAACCTTCGGTCGCCATCTGCCGGGCTCCACTTGCCTTCGAGACAAGAATCCTCGCACCCTTCCCGCCTCCCCGTGGAGAAGGCAGCGGCTCACTAAGAAGAGGCCAAGAGTAAAACTTGCGCCTCATTCTAGCGCCTGCGCCCTCGGCCTGCCCCTCTTCGACGCCCGTCAGCCCTGAGATTCTATGCGGGCGATAGTAACTGTAGCTTTATGTTCTGACATGGCGTACGTGGAGCTGCAAGTTTTCGCGTTGTATGCGGCCGAAAAACTTTGCTGCAGAGTGCTGCTATTCACCAAGGAAACATGCCGCTAAAGGCCCCTCGTTTCCATGGCCTCGTCTTAGAGCGCAGTACAGTGACGCCAACATATGACTGCCAAGCACATTCCCTGCTCGCATTATTTGCTTCAACCTTGATCAATGATTTGGCCTGTTAATTGGGCTGCGCCCGGCCAGCCGACTTGGGTGGCACAGGGCTATTTGCTTCGTCTCTCTGGTGAGCTGTTTGGTCATATAACCGGCTTGAAGAAATGGCCTTTATTCGACTAGATTTCTGTCTGTACTTGGATCCCGGTGTTGGCCGGCTGAAATTGACTTTACCCAGCCAGCCTCTTTCGGCCTGTGCCTGCAAAGCTGATTTCCCCAATATCCAGGTAGCTGACTTGATGGTAGCCGACTTGATGGTAGCTGACTTGATGGACTTGATTTGCACCCAGATAGCTGACTTCGGTTGCACCAGGCCTGCTGAGTTAGGCTTCAGCTGAGTTACCGTGGTTTGGTTAGATGCAGCGGCTGCGGCCACCTGGCGCCATGTAAAGAGACTGTTCTGTTCTCATTCTGGTCAGGAAATCCTCGTGCGTCTTTTCCTCAGAGTTGCTATCGATCAGTTTCCCTCACTGGACTCATGCAGGGTGAAACATCCACGGGCTTTGTTGGAGGATTGAGATCTCCCACGGGCCGGGATATTGGCTTAGCCCTGCTGGTCTGCCTATGTTGCACATTCCCTCTTCGTCGTTTGTGCCGTTCCTTTTTGTTACACCGGTCCAGCAGGTTTCGCTGTTGCCCAGGGCTTCCCTGGGTTACACCGGTCCAGCAGGTTTCGCTGTTGCCCAGGTCTTCCCTGGGGTACACCGGTCCAGCAGGTTTCGCTGTTGCCCAGGGCTTCCCTGGGGTACACCGGTCCAGCAGGTTTCGCTGTTAGCCTCCCCTGTTACAGTCCAGCAGGCTTCTCGCTGTTGCCCGTGGCTTCCTGGGGTACAATCAACCAGCAGGTTTCCCGCTGTTGCCCAGGGCCCTGGGGTACAATCGTCCAGCAGGTTTCGCCAAGGTTACAGGGCCTCCCTGGGCAAGGGTTACACTCCGGTCCAGCAGGTTCGCTGTTGCCCAGGGCTTCCCTGGGGTACACCGGTCCAGCAGGTTTCTCGCTGTTGCCCAGCCTCCTGGGGCATACACCGGTCCAAAGCAGGTTTTACTGTTGCCCAGAGCTTCCTGGGGTACACCGGTCCAGCAGGTTTCGCTGTTGCCCAGGGCTTCCCTGGGGTACACCGGTCCAGCAGGTTTCGCTGTTGCCCAGGGCTTCCCTCGGTTACACTTGCGGCGTAGCCTGTCGGCGAGGTAAAGCGGTTTTTGTGGGTTTACTGAGGAGGGTTTTCTGGCGTCACATATGACTGCTATTATGAGTCGTCTGAGGAGGGTTTTCAGGCGGCACATATGACTGCCATTATGACTCGTCTGATGACCGAGAAACTGATCGACCTGAAGGAAGTGTTCTCAAGGTGGGTTTGCGCGTCAATAGCTAATGCACATGGGAGACCCGCCGACGGCACATGGGACGTTGTGGTTCAATCACCTTGACTGTGCATTGATACTTGTAGGCACGGGCAATTTTGTGGCCAAGCGTAGCCCATGGTCGGTTTAATTCAAAGGAGTGGGGCCCTAGCTGAATACTTCCAAGCTTTTAGGGCCCATCACTGAGAACAGTGGGTGCCACGTCCAGGCTTGATCCCAAGAAAGTGGCCGTTGCTCTAAAGCCGGGCATCGCTCAGGTAGGAGAGTCTGACATGCCCTGGAGTGCCCCCTAACTCCGCTTCGCTAGCGCCTCCCCTTTGCAAAAAAGCTAAGACGGTGACGACTTCGTATTTATGCTGCGTGCGCAAATGTAAGTGCTGGGAAATGCTGTGGTCAGGTATTTGTCTGGCAGCAAGGGCTTAGTGCTGGTGTCCGGCACCCTGGGCGCAGTAGTCGACGCTGCAGTTCCATCCTGGTTTTTTCGAGGCACTGGCGCGTTTGATTCGGAGTGCAGGTGAATGAGCGTATCTTAAACAAAGTGGGGAAGCGCGAGGCGAGTGACCTATGGACCTCGCTCGATCCTCTTGTGAAAGAAGAGATCTTGCAGGTGAGGCAGCATCTCTCCTCGACGCATCTACTCTCAGGCAAGTGAGGTAACTGGAAGATTATATCATGTACCAGGGCTGCTTTCTGTTGCTGAGACAGAAGGCATGGTGAGCTTGTTCTCTGGTCGCTATGTGTAAACTATGGTGAGCTTGTTCTCTGGTCTCTATGTGTAAACTATGGTGAGCTTGTTCTCTGGTCACATATAAACTATGGTGAGCTTGTCTTCAGTTTCCTGCTATTTGTAAACTATGGTGAGCTTGTTCTCTGGTCGCTATGTGTAAACTATGGTGAGCTTGTTCTCTGGTCGCTTTGTGTAAACAGTTATGGCGCTGATTGTATGATCGGCACCAGAGGCAGGAGGCTCAGCTGTATCATGTGCTGTGCGTGACAGAATTCCCTGGAGATGACTGAGGAGTTCGTCGAAGGCCTCATGAAGTAAGCTCCATACCAGGGGCCTGTATCCTCTAAAAGCTTCTCAAATTATGTTCCCTCTCGGCGCTGCTCAAATTGTGCACCCGGGAAAGGGCGGCCATGCAAGAGGCACGTTGCACAGCTTCGAGCGCTGCGGCTCCACACTTGTAGAAGCCTGGGACAGGGGGCCTGGACCCCTCCCCCTCCCTTTCTCTTTGCTGCTTTACAATGTATGCGCGCGCGCGCTCCTACGATGCTGCAAATGTGGGGAGGCCAAGAGGGACCATTTGTGTGGAAGCCAGGTAAATGCCTAAGGGTTTGGTGTTTTTCATGACCACATGCATAGAACAATGTTCATTTCTGCTCGGATGGGGTGGCAGGGAAATGGT
>LGRX02016129.1:0-15533 GCA_001247695.2 Cymbomonas tetramitiformis
TGTTGTTGTTGCTCCAGCGATATGTGAGAGTGGATGGACTGTGCTCAACAGTTACCAACTGTTATAATGAGCACAGTATTTTGCCTTCGGGTCTGGAGATCTCTCCATCCAGCCCTACAGCATGTTGTTTTATCCTGCTCCCATATCTATCGCCATCTCTGACATTCCACACGCACATGTGTTTGTGGAATGGTATCTATATTATCATGCACATAATGGACATTATAGTTGATCATTTCACTCTGAGTCAGTGAATGTCATCATATACAGTAATGTCAGTGTGTGTGCAATGTGCAGTACTTGTTGATTAGTACTTTGTAAGTGTGTGTGTGTGTGTGTGTTCACTTTACACACTTACAGGAAGATAACTTCTGGTATTACAATATTCCCAGATAGTTTATCATGCAGGATGGTGATCAGCATACCATGTACTGAATGAATCTAGCATGATATATATCAGGTTAGGGGTTATTGTAATCCTGTTATAATCTCATTCACAATAATGAGTTGCTTGTAATTTCACATGTAGCTCCGGTGTGCATTCCATCCAGTAATCCACCATAGAACGTGCATGTGATCCGAAGAGCATCTCGGCTCCACCGGGACATGACGAGCTAATTATGGTGTTGAGATTACTTTCAGGCACCTTATACTAACATGGGTTCTAATATAATTTAGCATGCACTGCAATATGCTTATGCAATGTTCAATATATTGCAATATGATGCTAGTGTTCCAGTTGTTAGCGTGATTAAACTGGTATATATACTACAGCCGGTATCGTGATCAGGCTGTATTGGTGATGCATGCACAATTCACAGTATTGCAGTCACTCAGTATATAATGTATATGTGGTGTAATGCATGATATGGTGCATGCACTCATTATATACTGCATGTTGGTGAATGCTGCAAGTGGAGTATATGTGCATGGGTGTGTGTGTGTGTGTGTGTGTGTGCTGCAATCATTGCAATCTCCGCACACACATATCTTGCACATTTTACTATACTGCTGCTAAGTATTCATGATCTGTCATGTAGATGTACACAGCATTCATGCAGTTCAAACTCTTGATTGCAAATAAGTATACAAATCTGACAGTGAATATATTGCAATATCTCAGCAGTCATCAAAGTGTTGTGTGGTATGTTGCAAAATGGTCATCATGCGTCCATCCATAAGTATTCCTGCAAGTATACAAATATTTTGCAGAGGATATTGACACGCGCACATGATGCGCAGATGATCGTTGCAACTATTTTGACATCATCATCATAAAACTGCAAGATGATTGTCGTGCGCTGCAAGTGATTTAACCCCTTAGCTGCGAAACGTTGAGAATTCTCAACAAGGCCTCGAAAATGAGAGCGTGGCTTACCATGAAACTGCATATGCGAGGTTGGCGCATCGAATATTGTAAGGTTTGTGGGTGCACTCATGATATATGGCTACAGGTTAATCAATAGTATAGCACATATACTAGTGCGATATCTCTCTCACGTGTTAGTATTTCCAAACCCAAATTTGTCTATTTATATCATTTTGCGCTTAAATTTGGCTTTGAAAAGTAGCTAACCAAGCCATGAACATCCCGTATTGGTAAGCATATACGTGGCCATGTGGAAATATACGATAGAAATGGATCCCAACGCCAGTCTCGCATGCAACATGGGGTATTATATCACCACATAGTCTCATTTTATGAGCAAAATCACCTGAGTTTTAGCTTAAGTATGGGAAACATTTCTTAAGTGAGGAAAATATTTGAATCCAAGTGTTTTTTCGGTGTTTTTTGGCCATTTTTGGTATTTTTTGGCACATTGGGCGGGATTAATGCGTACTATGGATTATGGATAGTCTAACATGTTAATTTCCGCGATATTTTACCATGATACAGGTCAATAAGACTGCAGTCACGCATCGTACACAAGACGTATGCGTAATTTCTATGCTCAAAATACTAAAAAATTTTGGTTGGATAATCCATATATCTCGAGATATACGATAGATATAGCTATACCATGATTCGTTGTGGCTTATTTGATGGTCCCCTATAACATACATGATGTCGTATGCGTGCATGCGGCCATGATCACGCAATACTTTGAATTGTCCCCAAACCACAATCGCGCGCGCTGTTGATGAAGAGCACATATTGTCGCCATATTCTCATCACATGATACGAGTGCTGACTTGTGCGCGGATCATAAATCCGCTGATGTTTTCTGTGCTCGCATCTTATACTGCGTAATTTTTACAGCTGCGAATAGCTTCTGCGCGTGCATATGGTCGCCGCGCATACTTCTTACTGCGAATCGCTTCTGCGCGCACATATGATCGCCGTACATACATTTCTTACAGCTGCGAATCGGTTCTGTGCGCATATGTGATCACAGAGCATTCGTATGTCTCATGCACACCTTTTCGCACAGTGTATACGACGGTCAACTGTTATGTATGATCCTATGAATGCGACGATTATCCTCGCGCACTCTCTTCGCTTTTGCAGCGGTATGTGCAGTATATCAAATATTCGATTGCGTCGCCAGATAGGCTTTGCGCTCCGCAACCTGTAAACAAAATTATTGATATCTACGCGCTGCACTCACACTTGAGTTTTCGTTTCTCGTGCTTGACGAGTTAGAATACCATCTGATACGGGCTGATATGCGAGCCCTTAGTATATCATGTAGAATAATAGAAAGCGCTGTGTTATAGGACGGTCGGTAACACACGCGTAAGTTATTAGCGGGGATGAGTGCAGACTTCTGACAGAAGATACTGCTCTAGCACAACGCTAGCTCATCTATACCGAATGTTCCCCATCGCATAGATGGTACCGCTATTGGGTTGTGAACCTGAGACATTGGTTGAACGACCAGTATCGGCTAAACGAATAATGCGTTTGTCATATGATAGTGCGCATGCTTATTCAGAACATGCTAGAAGCGAAGATGCATGCTTCTCCGAACCATTTCGGTTCTTCAAGATGGATCTTGCTTTGCCATCTCGAGCCCGCGACATACGGCCTCTCGATGACATGTGCCATTCAAGTCTTACCTTGAATGCATGACAGATGATGTGACTTATCATCTCGATGACATATACAGTCATCGTCGACCGTACTGACGATTGTCTGACGAATGTCCGACGACTGTCTGTCATTATAATATATGCCATGACTCGATATGACATGACATGACATGGTATGACATGTCTGACAGGTATGACATGTATGACATGTGTGACACATGTGTCATCGGTCATAACCATGACAGATGTCAACTGTATGTGGGTCAGTGTTTAAGGTGGTGGTTGCGATTGACATAAACCCGTCTCGCCTGTTTTTGGTGTGTTGCCTGCAAATTCTTGAAAGTTTCTTGAGGAGTGGTTTAATCTTACCACGGGGAACCAGTGGAGAAGTCCTGTCGCGATTGACCGGCCCCTGACCGAGAGAGTCTCCCAAAAAGAGGGTTTGGCCGAAGATTGGCCGAAAGAATTTTGACCCTTAAGTATGCAAAAAGATGTCAAAACAAGAAAAAACAAATGTTTTCTTGAAAACTGGCCGAAAGGCCTCCGGAGAGGACTTCTGCCCTGCGGGGAACACCTATCGTGTTGAGAACAGTACCAAAATAAGTAGGGAAGTATCCCATGAGTGTAAGAACTTTCAGCTCTTGGGCCCTTTCACGGTGCTCATGAAGGGCTTGGAATTTGCATCGGTGATTGTCGCGTGTCGTAGATAGTGGCCACCATAATAGGACTCATTATCACTCTGATGATAAGGAGGGTCTTGAGGGGGCCATAGACAGAGTGAAGATGGAAGTACCTTGTCTCTTTCGCTCATAACTTCTTTCCAAATATCAGGGCTAACTCCTGTGTATTCTAGCCTCTTCTTCGTGACTTTAGACTTGGGAAGGACGTTAAGGAACCATCTGGCAATCTTTTTCTGTGTAGACCTCCAGTCAAAGGCTGGTTGGATATCATCACCTAGGTTGGTGCTAACGCATAACACGTTAAAACGTGCACCCCCTTTTGGCGTTATAACGCGCGTTAAAACGTGCACCCTGCCCCCCATCCTTAGAGCCCCCATACTTAAGCCTCCCAGCGACCAGCGCCCACTGTGATTGTGTGACTCTATTCGACATCTGATCGAGGGGATGAGACGCGCGAATTCGATCGGATATCGAATGGAGCCACACACAATAGGTTTTACGGCTTCATACGGCTTGCCTGCTCTTCATTTCTACAGTAAGACACCACCATCTTCGTTGTTAACTGCCTATCCCATACACATCAAGTAATATATAGTAGGCAAAGAGTGATATATGAAGTAATGCCATGATAGCGTAAGTGATATATCATATATGAAGTTTAGTATGAAGTGACGCAACTGAGTGTAGATTGTAGAGGATGCCCAGTGTTAAGGTCGAAATAACATGACGTTATAACGTGCACCCCCTTTTGACGTTAAAACGTACGTTATAACGGGGGGGTCGCGTTAGCACCAACCTAGATCATCAGGGTGTCTATAGCTATGATAACAACATCCGAAAAGTCATCCTTATAGCATCCACCACCTGGGAGAACGTAGGGGTCATCACCCGCCCAATAGCCATGTGGGATGAATGGGACAGTGTTATGCGGGAATCTGAAAACAAGTTTACAGCCTTTATCAAACCATCTTTTTTGGTTTTTGGGGGACAACGGAAGGATGTTCCTGAAAATCCAGAGACAGTGCTGGCCGCTTTATGGCCCATTTCCAAGGTGGTCATAACCGCCGAAGATTTCCCCTTATCTTTCCCATCGAAAGGGGGGTTTCCATAAACGATTCTGCCAATGCCTGTTATCGGGTCCACATAGGCATCCCAAGCGAGACCATCAAAGCCAATTTTCCCATGATGGCAGAAAGGCCTGAGGGTTTTTTTCATTCTTGCGGTGGGTATGCATCTTCTCGAGTGAATTCCAGGGTGGGCATTTAGTGGATTGGAGAAGAGTTCACACCCGTTTTTGTCCAGGTTTCTGTCATCCACCAACATATCTAAGAGGCATCTTCTTATTGCGTAGCAGTTTTTCGGATCGCCCGATTCAAAGTTGCATGCATTGAGTGCTTCATGGATATCATGTGCTCTATTCGAGTACTCCGCAAGTGAGCATGGAACTGCTTTGTTGGAAAGGCGGTGCCACGCCAAAAGTTTCCAGAACTCTTTCCTTTGGACATATTGGAGATCGGGATATTTAATTGTTCCCGTGCCAAGGTCCACTTCCGGTTTAGCGGTCACAGCAATGGTATTCTTTTTGGAATTTGATGGTCGATACATGCTAGCTTCCGGAAGGGCGTGTAAATATAATTCATTTCTTGTCTTAGGTAAGCAAGTGGGAAAGGTTTCGATGGCTGTGTTTTGATATATGTGGTGCCTACACCAGGGTTTACGAGTTTAGGCTTGCCGGAAATTTCTTCAGCAATGATTTTCCTCAGTTCAGCATCCTGAGTTGTTCTAAGATTATTCAAACTATTATTATGTCCTGAGCATTCAAGTTGAATGTGACCACTTCCGCGACTCAGATGGGATGGATTGACTGTTTTTTGTACTCACCCATATGGTGCACGATTCCTATAGTTTAGCATTTTTGAGAACCAATTTTCATGTTGAGAATCCGATATTTGATGTCCACATATGTCAGTTGCATGTTACCACAACCCTAATTTGGGTTTAAAGGTCCCAAAATGGACTCAAATTGCAGTTTTAGCCACATTTTAGCAACTTTCACCTTGATTGCGCCCATATGGGGCGCGATTCCTACGGTCTAGCATTTTTGAGAACCAATTTTCATGTTGAGAATTCGATATATAATGTCCGCACATGTCAGTTGCATGGTACAATAACCCGAATTTGGGGTTTAAGGTCCCAAAATGGACTCAAATTGCAGTTTTAGCCACATTTTAGCAACTTTCACCTTGATTGCGCCCATATGGGGCGCGATTCCTACGGTCTAGCATTTTGAGAACCAATTTTATGTTGAGAATCCGATATTTGATGTCCGCATATGTCAGTTGCATGGTACAATAACCCGAATTTGGGGTTTAAGGTCCCAAAATGGACTCAAATTGCAGTTTTAGCCACATTTTAGCAACTTTCACCTTGATTGCGCCCATATGGGGCGCGATTCCTACGGTCTAGCATTTTTGAGAACCAATTTTCATGTTGAGAATCCGATATTTGATGTCCGCATATGTCAGTTGCATGTTACCAATAACCCTAATTTGGGTTTAAAGGTCCCAAAATGGACTCAAATTGCAGTTTTAGCCACATTTTAGCAACTTTCACCTTGATACGCGCTCATATGGGGCGCGATTCCTACGGTCTAGCATTTTGAAGAACCAATTTTCATGTTGAGAATCCGATATTTGATGTCCACATATGTCAGTTGCATGGTACAATAACCCGAATTTGGGGTTTAAGGTCCCAAAATGGACTCAAATTGCAGTTTTAGCCACATTTTAGCAACTTTCACCTTGATAGCGCTCATATGGGGCGCGATTCCTACGGTCTAAAATTTTTGAGAACTAATTTTCATGTTGGTGGTGACAACTCCGGAAATCCACCGGAAATTTTGTTCACTGCATGCATTGCCTGTTAATTTTGCATCGGCTGCGTCGACATGAGCATAACCGCGTTGCTCTCCCCGCAGCGGAGGTCCGAGGTGCTACAAGCGGGCATCGCGCAGCTTTCACCGTTGCAATAAGTGAACGTGCAATGGGCCCTTTATTATGAGTGTGCCCTACCATTTTAGAAAACGTTAGTACGTGCACTAACGATATACTAACGACACACTAACTGTATAAGAGTACGGCGCGTTAGTGTGCTTGTACATACACTAATAGCACGCTAACTGCGTCGTTAAGGTACCGTTAGGGCACGCATTCTGTGCAACATACCTTAACGGTACCTTAACGACACACTAACTAAGTCGGTTAACGCGTGGTTAGAACATTAACTGCCACACTAACAGGCACACTAACCCACACACTAACGACACACTAACTTTGAGCATTAACGGATGGTTAGTATACAGATAGTGTGTCGTTAGGATATCGTTAATATACCACTAACACTACACTAACAGCACACTAACGACACACTAACTTTGAGCATTAACGGATGGTTAGTATACAGATAGTGTGTCGTTAGGATATCGTTAATATACCACTAACACTACACTAACAGCACACTAACGTTGCTGTAACACCTTGTGCACACTAACGACCGGTTAGTGTGCACATAATCTAGTGTTAGTGTTCAGATAGTGTATCATACCATTGTGCTATCCCATTCTAAAAGCATACGCGCGTTCACTTGCTACACACGTACACACTATTGAAGATGTAAGCACAAACACGAATGTTGTGTGTGTGCATGATAGATGCACACACACCATACAAGCTTGCATAATTTCATATGTGGCGGGGTGTGTACAAATGTGCATTCATGTTGTGTGTGGCAAAATGATGCTTTCAAGAACACAATTCTTTCGCTAGAATGCGCAAATGCAATATGTGTATACACAAAGTATGCATGACAATGAATAGAAGACAAAATAAGAACGTTATATCCATCATTCAACTATATTTACATTGCTTTCTAAACACTAATATGTTTGCGAGTTGTTGATCACAATTCTCTAAAAGAAAAGTTCAACAAAACGCGCGATCTTGCGAATATCAGCCTAATCTACTCTACAAACAAAAGTCAACATATCACAAGTGCAAGCAAGGATGATCAAACTTCTCTACTCTACTCTACTCTGCTCTACTCTAGAAAGAAAAGAAATCGTTCCAATGTACCTGCGTTTGAAAAACCCAGCCCACACAAGGAGTCTCAATAAGTATGATCAAAACGCGTTGAAGAGAAACTAAAGACAGATCATGTAAAACAATTTGAGAGAACCATACCAATGAAAGATTCGAAGAGCTCGAATCGCTCGAAGAGCTCAAAGACTAGAAGAACTAAAGAACAACTTCATTTCTGCGCGCAAAAGAAAAACAAGTTAGCAAGTAACCACAAGAAAATAATAAATTCAGCGGGGTGAGTCGGATTCGAACCAACTTGTCCTAGTCCATTGGACTAGGAACCAAGAAACCAATTTCTCTTTTTGACACCCCTACGCACTTGGCTAAAGACCAAGACGCGCAGCAAAACAATCGTGGCTACACATGAAAACATCCTCGCAAGCATAAAGTTACGGTAGAAATAAAAAATACATGAGCGAGAGCGAGTACGCACTTGAAACAAGGTCAAGCACAGCAGCAGCAGCAGCTGCACACGACTGCTACAGACTGTTCACTGTCTCAGTGTGTAGACACCGAAGTGTAGAAGGTGTTGAAATAATTCAAAACCACAAACGGATACCTCGTCATGTCATGTCAGTCGGTCGGTGCGGTGTTGACCACTACAGTACAGTGACACAGTACAGTACTGACTACAGTGGACACCACATCCACTGCCATGCCACTGTCGATCCTCGATGTCGATGTCGTGTGTCACTCGACTGTCTCAGGCGTCATCGTCAGTGTCACTGTGACTTCATATGGCATGGGATGACATTGCATTTTTTGTCGGTCATATACGTCATTTTATTTGATCGTAGCGCAGTTGTACATGGTGAGTGGGCAGTCGCCTTGGGGATCCGCCCGCGTGGGTTCGAATCCTGCCGTCGGGTAATTTTTATCTCGCGATTCGAGTTTTTAGAGAATATTCCATTGTTAGTACGCTAACAGGACGCTAACGGCAGGCCTTAGCGCACTAATGTTGCCCTAACTGAACACTAACAGAAGGAATCTTTTAGGGAATATGCCATTGTGCGTTAGTGCATGCCACCTAATGCCTCCTTAACGACGTCAATAGGGCGCCATTTAGTGTCTTGTTGCATGTAATGCAGCGCATTACGCATGCAACAAGACACTAAATGGCGCCCTATTGACGTCGTTAAGGAGGCATTAGGTGGCATGCACTAACGCACAATGGCATATTCCCTAAAAGATTCCTTCTGTTAGTGTTCAGTTAGGGCAACGTTAGTGCGCTAAGGCCTGCCGTTAGCGTCCTGTTAGCGTACTAACAATGGAATATTCCCTAAAAGATTCTTTCCGTTAGTGTTAAGTTAGGGCAACATTAGTGCGCTAAGGCATGCCGTTAGCGTCCTGTTAGCGTACTAACAATGGAATATTCCCGAAAAGATCCCTTCTGTTAAACTCACACTAACAACGCAGAATACAGTAAACACTCGATTTTAAGAAAACAGGACTTTTTGGTCAGCCTAGCCTGTTCCCGAAGGTTTCCGGTTGGGTCATGAATATGAGGGGAGCACAAAGAAGCTTCGAGTATCCGAGTGGGCGGCAACCACGGTGACGACGATATATGACGGGTGAGTCATGCCTTTATCCATATACCTCGTGATATGCATGTCTCTCAAGAAACCAGTGAAACACGTTATTAGTGCCCTATGTCGATACGGTAGTGTACACTTAGTGCGATATTCGGTAACTAACAGTACACTACTAACGTGGCAGCTACTTTACTTAATTAATGCACTATGTTCCAGCTAACTGCGTATCAAAAATGGTGGCGGTATGCCGGCACAGCCGCATTACAAACATTCTGCGGGTGGAGATCGCGGGACGGTTGTACACCTTATTGAAAGTCAACTGGCAAAGCCAACCGAAGAACAAATCAAGGCCTATCGTAGGAGGAACTCGATTCTCGGGCCGGACGATTTGACTAAGACGGTGTACACCTTCAACCCGCACCGTGACCCAACGGCTTTTGAGAAGAACTCCGAGCATTTCATCTTAGCCAACAAAGTTGAACAGCAGGTCGTCGTTATACGTACCACATCCGTGCATGGAGATCGCGGTCATTCTTGACCCCACGGCTGACTTTTTTGAATGCCTAAAGCCACCACTTGACTACGACGACGACTAGGACGACAATGAGGACTGAACTCATGTTTCGGTCGACGGGATTCTAGGCCGTGGACAGTCCCTCGGCATCTTGCGTCGTGTGGTTTAGTGGAACACCCGGCATGTGCAGTGGTTGCGTAGTTTACGCACGTATACCGTGGTTAGTACACGTTTAACATGTTAGATAATATATGTTTAACACATTAACGTCTGATTGGTCTAGTGTACTAACGACATACTAACGACATGCTAACGTAGCACATTCCCAAAGGAGCTCAGCCATATCAGCTTCTTCAAACAACGTCATACCCCCTTAACCAATGTCCAGTTCGCCATCCAATCACCTTAGATCATCACTGAAGTGCATTTGGACACCATCCATGACCCACTACGCACCACGCCACGAGTCCACCAACTCCCACACTTAAGGAGAGTGGGAGTTAGTACGCCGTTAACACGCTAACGTGTGATTGGTCTAGTGTACTAACGACATACTAACGACATGCTAACGTAGCACATTCCCAAAGGAATTTAGCCCCAATATCGGCTTCTTCAAACATCATCATACCCCCTTAACCAATGTCCAGTTCGCCATCCAATCGCCTTAGAACATCATTGAAGTGCATTTGAACCCCATCCATGACCCACTACGCACCACGCCACGAGTCCACCAACTCCCACACTTAAGAAGAGTGGGAGTTAGTACGCCGTTAACACGCTAACGTGTGATTGGTCTAGTGTACTAACGACATACTAACGACATGCTAACGTAACACATTCCCAAAGGAATTTAGCCCCAATATCGGCTTCTTCAAACAGAGTCATATCCCCTTAACCAATGTCCAGTTCGCCATCCGATCGCCTTAGAACATCATTGAAGTGCATTTGGACCCCATCCATGACCCACTACCCACCACACCACGAGTCCACCAACTCCCACACTTAAGGAGAGTGGAAGTTAGTACGCCGTTAACACGCTAACGTGTGATTGGTCTAGTGTACTAACAACATACTAACGACATGCTAACATAACACATTCCCAAAGGAATTCAGCCCAAATATCGGCTTCTTCAAACAGAGTCATATCCCCTTAACCAATGTCCAGTTCGCCATCCAATCGCCTTAGAACATCATTGAAGTGCATTTGGACCCCATCCATGACCCACTACGCACCACACCACGAATCCACCAACTCCCACATTCAATCATGCTAACGCACATTATGAACTAACGCATTGCGTTAGTGCGTCGTTAGTACGCGTACTAAAAGTACGCGGCGTTAGTATGCGCTAGTATGACGTTAAGGCACACTAACTCACCGTTAGTGTACGTACTAACGTTTTCTAAAATGGTAGGGGTGATAAACACCTCAGAGGATAGGGAATTGATGTTATTTGTGGTTATGATTTATGCATGTTAAAATCTTCCCATATTCACACGGTCGCGTAGACGCATACGTAATCGGATCAGACAGGATGAAGCGGATGGCCACTCGTTTATTATTTGTGCAGCGGTGATTATAAAAATATTCATCTCATCAAGCGATCAGAGGAATTCGTCACAATCTATCCATCAATGAAGATATCAAACTATGTTGAAATGCTTACTACTCATCATAGCATTATGTATGGCAGGATGTCATGACGTGAGTTATTGGATCGCCCATCTCACATCCATGGGTTTATAACATAAAACACATTTTATGTTCTCGCTCCTCGCCAGCATAACAACATACTCGACCTCTGTGTGTTCACGTTGAGTGTGTCTATGCCACATACTTGTTGCCACTTTTGCTCTACTCTCGATGATATGGTCTACAAGTGCATAATATATACTCGTGCCGCGGATCAAACTTTCCTCTTGTTGCCTCGGCCACGAGCAACAACTTGCGGTGTGGCCGCAGATGATGTAGTTTCTCCTGGCCCTTTGCCTCGCCCACGAGCAACAGGTGGCTGTGCAGCCGCAGATGATGCAACTCTCCCTCGCCCCTTGCCTCGGCCACGAGCAGCAACTTGCGGCACCGCCGTTGATGACGATGCAGCTTCGCCTCGGCCCTTGCCTCGTCCACGAGCAACAGGTGGCTGTGCAGCCGCAGATGATGCAACTCCCCCTCGCCCCTTGCCTCGGCCACGAGCAGCAACTTGCGGCACCGCCGTTGATGACGATGCAGCTTCTCCTCGGCCCTTGCCTCGTCCACGAGCGACAGGTTGTGGTGCAACCCCAGATGATGTAGCTCCTCCTCGCCCCATGCCTCGGCCACACACAACAAATGGCAGTGCAACCACTGAGTCGATGCTAGCATCCTCTCCTGCTTGTGCGGCATGTGTATGAATGGATGCATATTGCTGTGTGTGGGTGTGTGTGTGTGTGTGCAGGCTTTGTGTGCAGGCTGTGTGGCTTTAGCAACTTGTCTAAGTTAGGCATACTCGGATTTGCTATGTATATTTGTATAGTAGTAGGTTGCATAAACTAAATTGTGTATGCTTGGATTTGCTATGTATACTATCTTGTATATAAGCTGTATATACAAGTAGTATACATAGCAAATCCAACCACACTTCTATTTTAGAAAAGTTGCTAAAGCCACACAACATAATACAGCCTATACAAGATAGTATACAGAGAAAATCCAAGCATGCTTAATTTAGAAAAAAATGCTATATCACCCATGCAGCCTATACAAGTATACATAGTAAATCCAGCCCTACATAATTTAGAAAATTTGCTACTAAAGACACAACATATTACAGCATATGCAAGATAGTATACCTAGTAAATCCAAGTATAAGTATACATATTGTGATATATCACAGCCTATACAAGTATACATACTCAATCCAAGCATACATAATTTAGAAAAGTTGCTACATCGCAGTCTACACAAGTATAC
Source organism: Cymbomonas tetramitiformis (assembly GCA_001247695.2). NCBI lineage: Eukaryota > Viridiplantae > Chlorophyta > Pyramimonadophyceae > Pyramimonadales > Pyramimonadaceae > Cymbomonas > Cymbomonas tetramitiformis. Next base: position 12,846 of record LGRX02016129.1, read on the forward strand.
AACATAGCAAGTACACGCGTACTTAATTTAGAAATTATGCTAAAGCCACACAGCCCGCAACACATAACAATATTCATTCATCCATACACACACACACACACGCGCACACACACGCACACACACATATTTAAGTATTTTGCAATCTTCAACTACACGCATACACTTACACACAATGCGTGGTGGTAAGCCAGAGTGAATACTAATGTGTACACTTACACACATGAGCACACATGAGCACACATGAGCACACACATTATCACGAGCTTACCTTGAGGTTTGCTTCCGCTGGAATCTCCACCTTGACGACAGTACCAAGTCCGATAACCCCAACCATCCAGCATTGGAGCATATTTGATTCTGGCCCACCCTCTCGCTGCTTGACATTGTATTTCGATTGAAGATGAATGCTATCAAGCTGTGTATTTTCGGGCAATTTGTGTATGGGAACATCGACAGCCTTATTATCAAGGCCTTTCATGGGTAGGAGGTCCAAAGAGTCCGTGACCTCCTTTATTTGCGGTTTACTGATTGGAGCCTTCGCCCCCGCGTCGACGCATGCGCTTCAAGTGTTGGCTGAACTGACCACCTTTCATGTCGTTTCTACTCTTCCCCTCTCCTGGAATGTTGTGAGTGTGCCTCCAGAATGACATGCCGGTGCTGTCCATTGTATCCTCGACCAATGTACCAAACAAGAATGCGGCACCGACGTAATCCCCTGCTTTGTCACTAGCTATACTAGCTTTTACTCTCTCGGGATGCATCCGATGATGCGTTGCTGCCGAGAATTTCACTATTCCTAATGCTGTAACAGCACTTTGATTGCTTTCATCGCTCAGCACATTGTACGTGGAGATGTCAAGCATATGCCTTCGTTGCTCTGGAGATAAATCAGGGGCATCAGCCTCCCGGACTTTCTGATATACGCATGCTATATGATGTGAAATTCTGGCCGCATCCCCATAGCCCTCCGCTTGTGTCACCTCTGTCCTATTTCCTTTTTTTTTTGCTGCATAGTCAACTTGAATGATGACCCCTGCCTCCTCATCCATGTCGAGCAGATCTTGAGCATGCACCGCTCGTTGATGGTTGTCTTGCATTTTATGAGCTGCATACACATGTAGATTTGCGGTGTACTTCTGCAACCTAGGAAGCATCCAGCGAGTACACGCATCACTATTTTCGTGTCCACTAAGGGATAAAACTTCCAAAAGCCTTTTCATCTCAACCAGCATGTGAAAGCGCACATTGCACTTAGCACAGTCCATGACATGATTGCCAGCATCCTCCGCAGCCACACACGCCGCACATTTGAACTCTTCAGTCTCGATGTCGATCGGCATCTCACCCTCACCCAGACATGCCCCTCGGTTGTGCACCACGTTCGGATAATAGTCACACATCACCGGCTGTCGAGATTCAGCTTGTCCACCTTTGCCGCATCCCGCATATCTTACGTCAAGTACTCCAGCATCAGTGTAGCACCCGCACATCTCATGCCATCCATCGGTCGGTGAGGGTGTCCTCAGATAAGTCGGGCCTATGTATGCGCAACCACTCTTCATGCATCTGCAAGGCCGTCGTGGGGACTTGCCCATCAACATTTGCATGCTGATCCGCTTGGCAAACGGAAGATTGTTGCTGACCATACGTTGCGCTTAATGCATGAACACGGCAGTGCGGGATGGTTCGTGATTGCATCGCGCTGTGACGGTAGAAGTCTCTTTCAAAGAGTTCTCGCACCACCGTCACTTTTGAACAGTGTCACTCGCACCACTGTCACTTCAGCATCAAAGTTAATAACACATATGTGTGCGTGCATGTAATGAGCGTGGACCTACCTCGGATACGATGTTTGTCGGCGTGCGACACGGAGTGCATTGCGTTGATCGCCTCGCATTGTTTATGAGATATATACTCCCCAACTTCTTTGTAACTAGATAATGTTGTCGCAGTGCCATGTGGAGATGTCACCTCCACATTTACATCTGATGCAACTACCTTCAGCAGTGGTCGTTTGCGCGGTGTGGTAGTCGTCACTTCGAAAGTAGCACGAGCTGAACTTCGAAGCTCCCTTTCACGCAACACCTCTGCAGCCGTGTCGATGGCAGTCGTGGCAATGTTATTGGCGGTATGCTCTTGGGCTGCAGCATATCCGATCACCGGCACCGCGTCATGTCGCCGCACACAACTGACACAATGCGCAATCTCTGCATGGTGCGCATATGATTGTGCATAGCTACACGGACGACGCGCGTATTATTACCATTATTATAGAGCGCATACGTTGCCATTATGTCCACAATTAACATCTGCCGTACTAATATGACAATTCACAATAAGCGTGTGCATGCGTACCATCATCGGCTGTGCAACTTTCCGATCTTGAACGGCCTCTCCTTGTTAACCACTTCGCGGGGAGTTGATTAGTTGCAGCGTCATCGCCGTCTGTCTCAACTATCAATTGTCGCTCTACATTGATGATAGAATGACTGTCCGAAGCCGAGAAAGCAGATACGCCATTATTCTTTCTCTAATCCCGCAACGTCGGCGCATCAGTTTGTATTATTGAAGTCGGAGCTCCGCGTGGATGTCGCCAGTCGTTAAGGAGGTTGCTGGGGCAACAAGTGCGCGTTGCTGCAACCTGCCTGCTTAGAGACACAGCGCGAACACTTATCGTTGGCCGCAAAG
>LGRX02016130.1:0-20656 GCA_001247695.2 Cymbomonas tetramitiformis
AAGGTGTCAAAGCAAAACATAAACCAGATTGAAGAAGTCCTTGAGGTCACGGGAGTTCTGCACCGCACACCACCATGTTGGTGTGCCTCCAGAGTGAGCAAGAAGTCAATCGACAGTGTCAAAGTAGGCAGCGGTGGCCTCACGGAAGTCCATCCCATAATAGGAGGTAAAGAAACCAGCACCGTAGTAGTGCCCCGCATCAAGAGGACCGCTCTCATGTAAGGCCATGCCGTAGTAGAATGCCATGTCAAAGCCCAAGTCCGCTTGAGCTAAATCCTGAAATGCTAGCAGGCTCAAAGTGTCAGGAGGTTCGGGCGGCTGAAGCTGTGGTAAACCGCCAGCTAACAAGAGATCCCAAGCCGGCATCACGGAGTCAACAAAATCACTCGTAGAGTAAAATGACGGAGCCACCCAATCGAGATCACCACCAGGCGAAGGCACCTCCGTAGCCGGTGCACATGCCGACACAGCAGAAGCTGTGGACGCCGAAGCAGATACACCTGCAAAAGAAATGCACAACAGAGAGAGCACCGCGAGAGCGCCGATCGCCGGAGTGCCGAAGCCGAAAGGCGGCACACCGCATCCGACAGCACCGGACGGAGCCCGCGGCTTAATCGCGAAAGTACCGTCGGCATAATCCTCGTAGTCGTCCGTGTCATAGCCCGTCAGGTCAGAGGGGTGGACGGCGGCGTGATTCACCGTCTGCACGAAGCCTCCGAACTCACCGCATGTCGCCTCTGTGGTGGTTACCCGCGCCGATTGAACTGGCGCGGGCCGTACATCCTTCGCCTGCGAAACAGGCATAGCAGGGGCCGGCACGGCGGACGCCGATACCGCCGCACCACCTGCCGGACCCTGCCCCTTCGGTGTGATCCCCGCCGCAGCGGCAGGGCCACACACCAAAGCCGACGCATGCTCCTCAACCGCACTCCCAGGAACAAAGGATGCGTGGGTGTAATGTACCTGCTCTTGGGCGGCCTGAACCTCAGAGGTGAGGGCATCAAGCCGCCGCAAGATGTCCTCGTCGTCGGTCCCGCCAGAAGGCGGAGGCGGTACGCTGAACCCGTAGGCCGCCACGTCGATCCCACCGACGCCGTCCGCGGAGAGCACCGCGGGCGGACCATACGCCAACGCCGCATGCGAGAAGGCCTCCGGCCCACTGTCCGCCGCGTCCTGGAAGACCTGCACGAGCGCCAATGCGTGCAGGCCCTCCGCGTCCTCCTGCTCAATGGGAATGCAGAAAGCCGCGGCCGTGGCCGGTGAGTGTTGGCGACCGCCAAGCGGGCAGTCGCGATACGGGTGATATACTTCACCTTTACCGGCCTTGCGGCAGCGGTGGCACAGCGGCTTCGCTCTCATGCTGTCGCGGTCAAAGCCGACCGCGGGGGGGCTGCCTGCACCCACGCGAAACCCCCTCGGATGCTGCTTCCCCCGATGCTGCGGCTGCGGCTGCTGTCCCCCGCCCGCACGGCCACCTCGCACCAAGGCCTTTAAGGCCGCGATCTCCTCGAGGAGCACCGCGTACTCCGACGACGTGACGAGAGCGGAGGGCTTACCGTCCATCCCCAGCACCTGCTTCTCACGTGCCGACGCCCCCTCGTCCGACTGTGCCCATGCCTGGAAGATGGCCACGACGAGAGCCTGTAGCGAGCGGAGAGCAACTCCGCCGAGGTCACCCGCAAGCGGATAACGCACCTTCACCGCCGCGTAGAAGACCGGGTCGAGGCGGTTGTACAATGAGAGCTTGCGGGTCTCGTCGGTGGGCCGCCAGTCAGGAGCGCGGTTATCCCGCACCAAACGTTGCTCACGAGCCAAGATCGGCTGCGGGTCAACGCCCGCGGGATAACGAAGCGCTGCGTGCTCCTGCTGGTGGCTCTCGCGTAAGAACGCCGGCACGCTCCCCATGATGATGTCGATGAGAGCCCGACGTCCATCTCGGTCAGCTGAAGAGTCCGTACCCCGAAGCCAGGTGTCGGCCACAGAGTTCCGCTCCACGACGAGGGCCAAGACGTCATAGAGAAGCCCATTCACCTTCTCGATAACCAGAGAGGTGGGGTCGTCGAGGCCAAAGGGGGTCAAGTCCAGCCCAGCGGACTCAAACTCGGTCCGAAGCTGCACCACCAACTCGGAGAGACGGTCGGCGTCGTCAGTGCCACGATAATGATGTTTCTTGGAACCAAGGATATCCTCGCGGATACCCTTGGCCCAAGCCCGATGCAACCTCCCCTTGTAGACCACGTCAACAGCGGCGTGTTGGTCAACAAGATGTTTCCGCAACGCGACAGCGGTGTCGGAGTTGCTGGAAACAGCAGGGGGCACCACAGGTGGAGTGCTAGCGGTCGGAGTGTCCCGAACCGCATCCAAAAGCCGTATAGAGGCGTCCAAGTCGGAGTCCTTCAACAGGCGTTTACGAGCTCGAGTAGATGTCGCCATTCTTCTGAAAGCCAGAGAAAAGATGATGCGCGGTAGCACGTTTGGGTGTTGTGGCGGAAACGGAGGGATGACGTAACGGCAGAACGTGCGGAGCGGCGAAAAGAGCGTGGGGCACTTGCAAATGTCGACGTGGTCGAAGGCGTCCGGAACACCAGCCCAAAATACGTAAACCAGCGGGATCAGGGCAGGTAAAACAACGCAAATGAACATTGCCACAACCGAGCAATAGCAACGCGCGGTGCCCATGACTCGCAGCCGCAAAACACGTCTACCGTCGAATCATGTCCAAATCCTACTCGCACCCAAACGCGCAAGTGCGCACCACCTCTTCAAGCGGCTGCTTAGCCAATCATGGCCAAGATAGCAAGTGGAATGAAAACGTGGATGGGGCCACGACCTACCGGTATATCCAAGTACACTAGATATCAGAAAGTCCCGTACTCGTGTGGATAAACTGTTCCAAGATAAATAAACCCTAAGCTAGATATACCCGGAACGGTCTCGGACGGTCTCGGTGTCTAGCCTACCTGTGACACGGCGTGTGTCACAGTACGAACCTACAGATCAGTCAGCAGTCCAGTGTTGGTCCTAGGGATCTGTCATAGGGGCCTGACCGGGACTCCCAGTCAGGGCTGCCTATACAGATTTCAGCACCCGGTCATGCCGTCGCGTTCAATGTCAGTGAAGGTGGCGCGTGCCGGATGATTGTCGTATTCTTCCGTCAGAATGATTCCATCCCAAAAGAGTTCCTCAACTAAATCTATAAACCCATTCGTGGGATTGGCATCCCATTCGAGGACACGTTGCCTCTTGAAGGCATCGTCCGCACGCGGCGGCGTCGTCAACCCATCGCCCTCACCCGGAGAATTTGCCAAGCGATATGCAACAGTGGCTCTTTTCGCGGGATTGACCCTCCGTCTCTCCTCCGGAATCCCACCTTGCGCCAATCTTTGTGCGCGGGATGTCATCGCCTATTGTGCCTGCAAACCGCTTTTGCCCACGTACGTAACCTGCTGTACCATCATAAGTATGGCGTAAGCATGGCCCTACCTAAGCAGTTTCAACAGCCGAGATGGTGAAACACGGCCTTGTTAGCCTTGTTTTACTGCCAACATTGGGCAAGACGTACATAAAACGGACCATGTTTGATCCGTGTTTAAAAACACGTGGCAAACTTGGCCATTTTTGGGCAATGTTGGCAGTAAAACAAGGCAAACCACGTTGTGTTGCGCCGCTGAAGATGTTTACCTTGTACCTGAGTAGAATTGCCCTGGTATGGCCCGGTTCGAACAACATTCACGCGAACACAAGGTAGACATCTTCAGCGGCGCACATAGCCCAAATCAATGCCCCAAATGCAAAACCCAATGGGGAAACGACCCAAACATGGTCATGTCTAGACCATACCTTAGGGTGCAGGGGCAAGCGTGGACAAAAATCGGTAATTTTCATGAAAAAAACAAGTTGAGCTCAAAAGAAAGGGGCTTGCTCGCAAAATACGATGGTGAAAACGGCTTGCTCAAATATTCTATGGGCCATTCAGGAATGGTCCAGAAGTGGGAAACCCTTGAAAAAATATGCACAAAAGAAAGCGCAACAGAAAAAACATGGGTCCCATGACCCGGAATCGCCACTCGCGCAGGTTCAGATCGCCGACCGTTCGCGGACAGGTTCAGACCGTTCAGATCGCGGCGTTCGAAAATCGAGAGTCTTCAGTTTATCCCAGAAGATGCCAGGCGATTACACATTACTCCAGTGATGACACAAAAGACAACGTCGCGCGATCGGGTGAGAGACACGGCATCGATAGCTCGATATCTGATAGCACGTTGACATGCGACATTGCGATAGCCGATGGCAGAGGTGACCGCGTGTCACCGTAGACGTCATGTCATGTCACCATACTTGTACAGTGCACAGTTCGAGTTGTCAGTCACGGTACTTGTAAACGTTGGAGTTCGAAATTCCTCCTCTTCTCGTTGACCATCTGTACAGTGCAGTGCCTGTCTGCACTGTACAAAATTCTGCTTGCGCTTTTGCTTTTGTTTCCATGCGTTGCTTCTGAATTCATTCTTGCTTTTTCATATTTTCTCCTGCGTGCAAGTACTTGTGCCGTAGTGTCTTTTACGCGCAGATGTAGTTAGATCTGCGCGTATTGAACGTTTACATGGGGTGAACGGGAGATTTTTCCCGCTAGTCCTTTGGACTAGATTTGGTTGGTTCGAATCCAACTCAACCCCTCTAAACTTTCACTCTCCTTAACTTTCTTCTTATTTTTTTCCCCTTTTTTCCCTCGTTACTAACCTCTTTTTCGTTGGCGCTATTTTTCAGATTGACTCGTGAGTTGGACCGGCGAAAACGCGATTCAACCCACGAACGACTCCATCGCCTTCGACTTCTATTCTCCTTTGACCCCTTGTCTTTGAATTGTTTTCGTTTGCGTGCTTGTTTTTTTTCTCCAGATTTACTAACGATTGGTTCCTTGTCCTTTGATATAGGATGGCTGAAAATTTATGAGGAGCAAGGCACGTGCTCATCAACGACGCCAACACTCGCGTTGTAGATTGTAGATAGGCTTATTGTTTGTATTTTACGAAATAGTTTTCAAGTAGGATTTGTAATGTAGTGAATATTTAGGGAGTAGATTAGAAAATATAGTACTTACGCGATATTGGTTTGTATTAACTGTATTGCATAATGTACTCATTTGTGCGTTAGAACCCATGCTTGTTTGCATTCGTGTGTCCTATCGTATTGAGCATGTAGTTACGTAGTGAGTAAAAAATAGTTTCGAATAGCAATTGCTATTGCCTTGTCGCATTTTCACATATCACATGCATACTTTTGAAAGCACGAAAGCATCAACTAGGAAGTATAGTGCATCCCAACTTGCGGTATGCATACTAAGTTTCAATATGTTGTGCATGCAACATATTGAAACTTAGTATGCAACGCATACATAACATATCCAATATGTGTGTGTTAAAGCATATCATTAATATGTGTTTGTTATTCGTTGAAAGACCGAATATCTAGGTAGATATGGCCATGTTTACATCGTATTCGATATGCGGTAGATATATACATGGCCATGTTTGATCAGTACTTGAGAATAAACACATGATAGGTAAGGCCATACTTACCCTTGTTTATGTATAAACATGGCCATGTTTGATCATTACTTGAGAATAAACACATGATAGGTAAGGCCAAACTTACCCTTGTTTATGTATAAACATGGCCATACTTACCTTGTACTTGGATATATATACATAATAGGTAGGGCCCTACTTACCCTTGTTTATGTATAAACATGGCCATACTTACCTTGTACTTGAGTACAGATACATGATAGGTAGGGCCCTACTTACCTTGTTTATGTATAAACATGGCCATACTTACCTTGTATCTACCCAATGTCTAAGTGATTCATGCATTCACGTGCGTACGTATGGTGCGTTAGACATTGGGTAGGTACAAGGTAAGTAAGGGGTAAGTAAGGCCAAAAACCACGACCAAACATGGCCTTACTTGGGTTGTGTTGCGCCGCTGAAAAACTGACTAAACATGGCCATGTCTGGTCGTGGTTTTTGGCCATCCAGACACAAGGTAGATACAAGGCAAACATGGCCCTACCTACGATTCCTAAATTTGTAGGGCCTGCTGTGGGTGAAGTGATAGGCGCTTCCCTTGGTATGTTATGTTTACTCATGACCGGTGTAGGGTCTCCCTCCTCAAATCTCATGTATGCTGCTCCGCAATTTGCAAAAGATGAACTTTTGTAGAGTGATCCGTCACTTGCAAAGTCAAAGCTAACCCTATTATCTGCTCCGTCATGTGCGCCCTGTTCTTCATCCTCTGATGCACTCGGGCAGCTGAACTCACTGTTATCCGCTGCGCATGAGTTGTTGCATCTTGCTCTGAAAAGGTCATTGAGTCTATCTCCAACATATGTTAAGTATGTCTCGGCTTCCGGTCCTTCTCTCATGTTGATCCTAGCTGTACTATTGGCATGCATTCTCAAAAAGTTTTGGTTCACCGGCATTAGGGTTGTACCGTCCTGCAATATGTGATATTCATTAACTGATAAGGTCTTCAGTCCTGTTTTGTCTGGTATGTATGTCCCTTCTTGATTCTTGGTGTACATCTTCAGTTGTAAAGTGCCTAAGCCGGTGTCATGTCTCTGAACTGTGACTAGCTTCATCCCTTCCTGGCCCATTCCTGTCCCTTTCCAGCACATCATGCCCTCCTCCGGGGCTTGCGGTGTATCTCTGTATTTGGATTTAACCTTCCGCAGTTCTGCCCCTGACGAGTCACATATAACCTCTGTCTGGAGGGCTGAAAACCAAGATGGAGGTTCTGTTCCTTGTAGGCTATGCTTTGCCCCGGTTAATTCTTCCCAGCTAAGCATAAGCCCTCCACAAGACTGAAGAAAGGAACCCATGTATCTAAGATTCCGAGTTGCAACTAGCATACTTATCTTCTCATACACAGGCTTCGGGAGTGACGAGTAAAGGAAGGTCTGTAGTTCCTCGTAGTCCTGTAGGGTTGAATGCTTTGTGTCTATAGAGTATCCATATTTTGACAATATGTAGCTCACCCGTTTGAACCAATTCCCGCCTTTATCCGTGGCTTTTTTGAAAGGGAGGTGGTGGGATAAAGGAGAGCCCTGAATTTTTAGTTCCCTCGCTTCTCTTTCCATAACATAACTTGCCATTCTGCTCCATGTGCTGCTGTTGTCTCTGTACAGGTGTGCATTCGGTGTGCCGTGTGTTCCCTGTATGATCTGGTCACTCCAATATTCGTATTCTGTTGTATTGCATAGTGTGATTAAGGTTTCCGAGATGCATGTAGCATGGGCAATGTCTGTTACATTGTCAATCCCCAGTCCTCCCAGTGCGGCCGGTGTCCAGACTAATTGATGGTTTGTGTCTATGGGACAATTTAAGTATCTCAAGACAAAGTTTGCTATTGTGCCATCAATTTCTTTTGCTACATTGTTTGTTTCCGTGCTAATGGTCGATGTAACTTTTAAGGGATATGCCATTCTTGGTACAACAACCGCATTGATTATGTAACGAAGCTGGTTCAAGTTTAAGGTTTGTGTTTGAACTGACAGCAGGCTTTGGGTGAGCTTATCCATGAGTATCTGTTTTTGGTGTTCCCATCCACCATCCAGCGCAAACCAAACCCCTAAGTATCGGTTTGCCTCAGTTCTGTTGCTATATTCAAGATAGGCGGGGATCTTGGGTGGAAGCCATTCGGACCATGTGTTGGGCCCTTCCTCTCCGTCTTCGATTTTCAGCATACCTCCGGACATGAGTTTCTTTTCCAACTCGATATGCCCTTCATATGCTTTGCCCCTCTGTCTTGCAGGTTTCCTGTGGGAGTACTTAGATTTTTTGGCATTAATGGGAATCCCTATGAACCTCATGAACTCATTGATCACCCCGAGCATGTCCTGTACTTCCTCTTTTGATTTCCCTATCAGGATGATGTCATCACAGAAGAATCTAGCAAAGATGTTAGGCGGTGAATTCATGTTCAGCCATTTCCTGTTCTTCTGGGGTGAAGTAGCTCCCGGGTTTCTGGTAGCATCTCTCGGTTTCTCCAGGGCATACCCGTAGGTCTTTTTCATGGGGTTTTTCCCGTTAGCCCTTTCTGCCAGCCAGATGGCCAATATGTCCATAATTGCCACAAACCTTAGGGGACTCAGGACTTCTCCTTGGGGCACCCCGCATTCGAGCATCCATTCATCTGTCATGCCTTCAGATGTAAGGACTGATCGGGATGCTTCGGATGTGATGTCCGAGATGATTGTAATGATGTTTTCGGGCAATCCTATTTTCTCCAATGCTAGTTTGCTCATCCAAAATTCTGCTCGGTCAAAAGCTTGTTTAAGGTCCAGGTAGACAACATGCAGTTCTTTGTCGAATCTGTTAGCATCGGAAATAACTTCATTTAGGACTTGCAACGAATCCTCAATGTTTTTATTGGGTAAGAAGGCATCTTGGATTGGAAAAAAGACCGGATGTTTGGATAAAGCCTTCTTTATTCTATTTGCAATGATGGAATTGAACAACTTCATGCCTGTTTCCAGCATGGTGAGTGGTCTGGAATTATCTGAGGTGCACGGTTTGCTTGGATCTTTGGGGATCGGTTGAATGAAGCCCGCTTTGGCTAATCTTGGAAAAGAGCCTGTCCTCAGAATGTTGTTAAACATTTCAAGTATTAATTCCTGGAGATTTTGGGGTCCCTGTATCCATTGTGCATAATGCATTCCCGATGGGCCTGGGGCTGTGGATACTCCACATGATCCATAGACTGCCTCCAACTCCTTCATGAGTATAGGTTCTGCTAGCTGCTCGGTGACATGCTGAGGTAGTTTGGGGCTGTTCTCTAAAATCGATCTCAACCATGGGGGTAGGTGCTTGGGTGCTTCGGGTCTTGTGGAGAAGAGTTTATTTTCTTTGTATTCTTTTAAAATGGCTTGCTTTCTTTCATTTGCTGTTAGCGGTACCTCACCTTTGTCGTCATATTCTGGAGCTGCACCCTTTTCCGTCCCTTTTTTGTTTCCTAAAGCTCTGTCCAAGAAGGCTGAAACTTTCTTTGCAAACAGATGTTGCATCTCTTCCTTCTCCCGGAGCTTCCAGTATCTTATGTCCTTGATTCTGCTTTCTTGGAATGCTTTTGTAACTGTTGGCAGGCTCGCCTCAAGTCTGATACTCCATGCCTCAGCCGTTTCTTGTGGCTTCCTACAAAGACTGTCACAAGGAATGGTACTGACGAGGCATTCTGTTGCTTCCAAGTCCTTCTCCTTTTCTATCTCTCCCAGTATTCGGTGTGCTTTCCGCAATGACTGAAGCCATTTGTATAGATAATTTGATGTGGCTGATGGGACCGGCCTTTTGTGCATCTTTTTACCCCTCGTTCCAAATGCGGCACACGCCGCTTTGTTTGCTGATTCATGGATGAAGTCCCAAGTTTGGTCCGTATCTTCTTTATGGGGACTACAGTTATCCATACTCTTCTTACTGCCCTCCAATTCTTGCTTTTTGTTTACTAGCTTTTGTAGTCTTTCTGTATAGGCTTTCCACCCAGTGGCATATTTGAAGTTGTATGCATTGGTTTTGTCAAGGGCTGCTAGGGGTTTGCCGCAATGACTCCAATGCTCTGCTTGCAGGCTCTGGTGCATGCAGATGTCCCATATGTGCCCTTCTCCATGCTCCTTAGGTCCTTCGAGTTTTAAGACTTCGGTGTTTCCCAAATGAAAGTGTGTTTTGAGGTATTTCAAAACATCTTTTTTCCCATATTTGATTGGGAATTTCAAGCTCCAAAGATTACCAATTTTCGTGTAACCATGCTGTGTCACTCCCTCTGGCATGCCAATGCCCCTAGAGCGGATGTGTGCGGAGTTCCAAGGTGAGTCCATGTGTATCCACCATTCTTTGGTCTTGTTGTGCCACTTTATGCTACCTTTTGTGCTCGTCAGCTTTCCCTTCCATGTGCTTGAGTCTTCCTTTAGGTTGTCTCCGTGGATATCCTCCTTTTTCATATTGTAGTCTGTGGTGTCTCCTAGGACGGTGTTTATTACTTGTGCTGCATTGTTTTGTTCAGTGCTTGCATTTGCTAAATGCTTTATGGTGTATCCATTTTTCTCCAAGATTCTGGCTACCGCAGCCTTTGTAAGCTTTCTAAAACCTCCTACCGTCTCTGTGTGCTCCAGTCTTACTGGGAAACCAGGGTACTTGTCATGTGTAGTGTCATTTGCTCCGTTCAGGCGCGGTTCCTCCGTAGGAGTATGTTTCTGTTTTTCAGGGTGTATCTGCTCTCCTCTGATGTCAATCTGAGCCCAAACTATACCGTGGTCTGAAACTATGTATGGGTTCATTTCAAGCCAACCAGCAGCCGCTGTTCTATCTTCCATTCCTTTGTTTGCCATTATATGAGTGAGTTTTGCTTTTGAACTGTTGTTCACAACCCTTGTGAATATCTCATTACATTCTGGATGCATGTGTGTGATAAGTTCTGTTAATGTTGTCCTGTCATCATTGAAGTAACTTAAGAGGTGTTTGTTCTTAGTCTGGTGATCTTTGTATGACATCTGCTGACCTTTTGTTATCCTTTGGCTTTGGGTCAGTGTGCAATTCTTGTCTCCTATTTCTATGTGGGCCTTGTTTCTGTTGTCTCCTGACTTGGCTGCCCAATCCTTAAGGGTTTTATAGAAGTCCTCTTGTTCCTCTTTGAGGCTGGCATCGTTCATGTACCCGCTTGCCACCGAAAACGAAAAACCCTTTGTGCCTGTAAACCGAATCATGACTGACCTTTTTTGTGCCCCGTCCACATAGGTTGCATTGGGTGTAAGCGGTATATCTTTGGGGTTCCATACTATGAGGGACCCTATACTAGCCTTTTCATCCGTGTGTGAAATTCTAAAGTTTAAACCTTTCTGGAGCATCAATGTCTTAACCATTGGCATACTTGTGGTTGAGATCTTGGTCTCAGAGACACATATGATGTGTGCTTTTCTGTCTAGCACTAGGTTACAGATGGTCTCTAGCTTAATCATACTATCCTGGTCCTCCTTTGTGTGTCTCAATCCTCTCATATTCATTCCCATTACTATAATGTGTTCCTTTCTCCCTTGGGCTCTCTGTAGTTCCTGCAGCCGTATGTTTTCCGCCTCATTCCGTGAGTGCTTAGCCTTTTGCTTGATGCATCTTCCATCCACTCCGTATAGGTTTTTGTGGAAAAAGATGTTTTCCGTCCGCTCACAATTTTGAACCTTCCTCCTCAGTTTTTTCCCTGCCTGGTACCTCAGGCCCGTGGTTTTAGGGGTGTTTCTTTTTCCCTGGGCATTGGAAGCCATTGCTTTCCCTGTTCTAGTGCCTCCAACCACCACTTGTTTTCCCCGGAATTCTCTATTTTGCGCTATTTCCTCAGGGGTTATATTCCCATATCTGAGTTGCTCCCTAATTATGGCTACCGCTCCCCTGTTGTTTAGCTTCTCATTTCTGGTGAATTTCCCGAAGCCATGGTGACACTTGATGTTAGAAGTGATCATGCTGTTTATGATGTCTCTTTCTAGCTGGTGCTCTCCTGCATATCTGAGATTTTGGAGGATTTCCTGAATTTTGACTGCTGTGTGGAAGACCAGAAGGCCTTTGTTTTGGGGATCGATCTCACATCTGAGACCTAAGTGTTTATATACTGGTGTCTTGTTGTCATGACCTTCTTTTCCCATTTTTGTGAAGGGTTTGATTAAAAGGACAGTGTTCTTATGTTTCAGGTGTATTGCCAATGTCCATTCCTGACTTTCATGAAGGATATAGGTGTGGTGTTTTGTCTGAGGAAGTTTGTTTATGTCATTGTTGTATTCCTGTTGGCTACCGTTTATCATTTCATAAAAGGTGTGCTTGTTGTTGGTGCAAGTGAAGTCTAGTTTCAACTTGAAGCACAGTGTCTCAATGTTGGCTATGGAAATGACTCCTTTCCTGCTGTATACGGGGTTGTATTTTGTAATGTCCTTGTTGGTGTTCCCTCTTTCATCCTTGGGCTGAGTGATCCTGTCTTGGATTATTTCTTGTAGGTCCTGAATGTGTAATGTAGCCTCCGAGTTGTGGTGCTCCCCTTCAATGCTCCCTTCCTTTAGATAGGTGAAGAATGGTAAGTGCTCGCTCTTGTCACACCATTGCCTCCATTTCTCCGCTGTTCTGATAACCCAAATCCCGCATGTGTGATTATCCAGTTGCTGTCTGAACGTTGATACCTCTACATTCCAACTTCTCCCGTTTATGGTTTTGTGATGAATCTTCAACCAAGATGAGAGTGCCCCTTCAAGTTTGCTTTGTGTTTCGGTTGTTGTTATTACCCCAAGTGAGTCATAGATATAGGCTTCTATGTGTTTTTCATTTGTAATTCGGAGGGTTATGAGTTTCCAGTGTTCACCGTTGCTCACCCCGAAGTGGGTCCTCAGATGTTTGCCCAATGCTTTCCTAATGAGGTGTACGAAGCTTGGTTCTCCGGTTTCCAGTTTTGAAAGGAGTTCATCATAGCCTATGGGGGGGATCGAGCTTTTGTCCTGTAGCCTGAGAGCCTCATCTAGCTGTTCAGAATCAATCCCTTCACCGTTGTGTCCTGCTTCTGCTTCAAGACTGTTATTGTTTAGGGTTGATGACCCAGCGGGCTGCCCCCCTTTTCCCCTCATGACCTCTTTCCTGGTAAATGGCACTTCAGTCATATTGCTTCCGATGTGTATGGCATCTACCATTTTAATGAGTGATGTTGGTGTGCTTGATTCCGGTTGACCGGGATTCCCCTTTTGTCCATGGTTGTTGGGTCTGTTTGCTTCTGTGTGGGTGTTTGGGTGTTGATTCCTTCCTGCTAGTGTTCTCATTAGCTTTTTCCTTGCGGGTATATGCAAAGGTGTGTTATGGTCATGTTTGGACCGTCTGCCTCTCCTTTGTGTTGTGAAAGTTCTTCCTACTGCATCCTTCATTACCTTGTATCGGGCATTTTGATAAGGTTTTGTCTTATACTGTAGTCTTGTTTTGGTTTTAACGTGTGCCCATTTGATCCAAGTTCTGGGTCCAGGGTTGTTGTTGTTTGTCAGTTTTGCTTTGTTGTGTGCTAGGCAGGATGCCACGTGCCAAAGGAGGATGAGCGGCCCTTGTGATGCAGTGAGTTCCTCTCTCATCCGTTTTCTTTGAAGGGATACATAGTGGGCCATGATGTGAAGGGTGGTGGTTAACATACCTTCGATTGGAGTGCTCATCTTGTCTGTTGCTGGGTTTGTCTTCCCGACCATTTTAGCAATTTTGTGTTCCTGCAATAGTGCCCAGCCTGTTACTTTGGGGAATTGGCCCGCAGATGGTTAGTGCTATTGTCATAGTCAGCTTGCTGCAACAGTATTTTATATATTTTACACAAGACCCGGGGTTTTCTGGGCGATCCCCCGTTGGCAAGGCGGACACCGCGCTAGGCCACGGTGCTCCAACGGGGCAAGTGTACAGGTGTTTTGTTTTTAAAGTTCTGCTTTCTATGTTTGTATGAACTGCTTGCAGCTGTCTGCTCATCCTAGATAGTTGCTGAGAATCAGGTGAGCTAGTCTCCTGCAGACTTAACTTAGCCACTAACGGTGTTGAAGGATTTGTTCAGCTTCTTCTTAGTTCCTCCGACTGAGCCAGGGGTACCTCTGTCCCGCTTCTCCCCTTTTCCCTTCTGTTCAGGGGTGAGGCCCGCTTCTCCCCCCTGAAGCATCCTCTCATTGTAACACATGCACTTGATGTGGTTGAGCCTGGCAATCCTGTCTTCTCCGTGAGTGACCGAGCTGCAGTACTCAAAGCCCTGGAAGTAAGAGAGCACCAGCCTCCCCCTTTCCTGGCCCTGTACCAGAACCTGCATCTCGGTGGGGAAATCCATGATTTCCGGGGGTTCCTTCCCATCAACCAAATAGTCATCACCGCCCTTCTGCAGCGGCTCACCATCCTCCCCCTTCTTCATCTTCAGAAACAGCACCTGTCGTGTGTTTCCCGTGTCCCACGGTCTTGTTATCCTCCGATAGTTTTGTAGTGGTTCTTGTTAGACTTGTAAAGTTATGTGACACAACCTGCTGCTTTGTGGCGGGCTGAATTGTGCTCGGTGCATGTTTCATTGAATTCCTTGTATTAACATTTCGGGCTTGATAGGTGGCATGTGTTGTTACCTTTTGATGGTTGTTTGAGATAGGGTGGATGCGGTCATGAGTGTATTTGATGTCCTCCACTAGCTCGGCAGTCATGGGGTGCTTCAGGAGGTAGTTGGCAACATCCTTTGCCTTCATCGGCATCCTGTTCCCCTGCTTGTTCGATGGCTTCCAGGCCCATCGGGCCTCCCAATAGAGGTCACCGACATTGTGCACCCTGACTGTCCAGTCTGTTCCGCTCGCTGTTTTAATCTGAATGAGGTCAAACATCAACTGGGTGTGCTCACTGTCTACATTTCCAATCAGGACGAAAGGTTGCTTTCCTCCTCCGAAGGTCAGTGTTGTTGCTGTCACCAGAGCTGGATTTCCCCCCGCCTTTGAGATTGCAGCGGCTACCACTGTCCTGACCTGCTTCACTTCCTTTCTGGTGATATTTGCATATTTCCTTCATGTCAGCTTCAGGAATCTGAACTGGCCCTTGAATTGCTCATCCTCTTCTTCCTCCTCATCCAACTGGACTGCATTGGTGAGCTCCCCATTCCGAATTTTGGCTGCAGTCTCCTTGATTGCTTCCCTATCCACCTCATCCCCTGCCAGTGCTGTGTACATTCCTCCACCCTTCTGCCCCTCCTGTTGGTCACACCCACTGTTTGTGAGCTCATGGTCTGTTACCAGCCCCTCCTCTGTCAATTGGTTGTGAGTCACAATTGTGCTTCTGTTTAAGTACACTACTGGCGACGTACTCTCTTGTGCAATCCTCAAGTGTGTGACAGTGTAACCCCCTACACCCCAATCATCCTTTTTGACCTTTTGCATAAAGTACACATCTTGCCTGTGATTGGCAAGGAAAGTTGCATTATGAGGCCTTCTAGGCGGCCCGCACTTAATTGTGTCAAAACGTACCTCAGCCTCCTCATCCTCGTCCGACATGGGGTCCTCCTGTAGTGGTCCTTTGCCTGACCCCTGCCATAAACAATCCTCATATGGTTTGATCATACTAATGTTTGTGATTGTCATATTTGTGGCCTTTAATTTACTTAAACCTTGCCCCGCTTTAACTGACATGATTAGTAACCACACAATTTTCATCATCAGGTGCATCCCTGATCCCATCTTCCCCTTCCCTCCTTCAGATAGTATCATCAACAAGTTGTTGTTTTCATGAAGGGTTGGTTGCTTCCTATTCTTTGCTATGTTACTATTAAATCTTTTGAAATTACCATGGCGACATCCCTCCTTCTTCCTGGCTGTCTGGTTCGTGGTCAGGGCTCACTAGATCATAGGTAACTTTGACCGGATTGTGCTCGGGGGTACTCGATTCTTCTTCTTCACTGTCATGATCTATTGAGTGCTCCGGGCTGACTAAGTCATAAGTTACATGGGATGGGTTGTGTTGCGGTGTGAGATAGACTTCTTCTTCTGTGTCTGTTTCAGTTTCCTCGGGAGTTACTGACAACGGTGTGTCAGACATCGGTGACATCCACACCTGGGCCTCTGCACCATCCGCGGGGGCCACAAACTCCTCCGTCCCCTTCTCCTGCAGTTTTGTTACAGCCATTCCTTTTAGTCCCCTTTGTGCTTTGTTTGCTATTTCAATGAAACAAATTATGTGGTTTGTGTTC
Source organism: Cymbomonas tetramitiformis (assembly GCA_001247695.2). Taxonomy (NCBI): domain Eukaryota; kingdom Viridiplantae; phylum Chlorophyta; class Pyramimonadophyceae; order Pyramimonadales; family Pyramimonadaceae; genus Cymbomonas; species Cymbomonas tetramitiformis. Next base: position 15,739 of record LGRX02016130.1, read on the forward strand.
AAACCACCAATGCTTTGTGATTTGTAATATCTGCTCGGTTTGTCATTGTTTTGCATCACGTGCTCCATGCCTTGTGTTCGGGCATTCGAGGTTGACTGCTCCCTAGCATGTGTTTTTGGATCTGACTCCACATCCTCCCTGTCCCGTGCTCTGATTTTCATGGTCGGTTTACTTGCTTTCTGTGTTTCCCTTAATGGACTCCGTGTTTGAACTTCACTTGTTCTATGCTCTCTAACATCTGCTTTATATTCCAACTGCCTATGCTTATTAAACTGTGTTCCGTACTCCATTTGCTGATGCTTTGTGCTTTCTGCTCTCTGCTCGGGCTGACCTAGTTCTGTGCTCTGTGCATTGTGGAACAGTTGTGAAAAGCGTGGTCTATTCAGCAGTGTGATACTCGTATTGCATGTAACATGGATTGTCAGCAAGTCTTGTCTCGGGGCAGTTTCCCAGGTTACCTCTAATTGCTGAATTGATGGGTGTGAGGCTATAGCACAGATGTTTATGATTGCAAGTGATACTTGAAGAATAATAAAATTTACAAGAATTTTTTTGACTTCAATCATTTTTCTATCATTGTTCTTCATACTGATCCCTCGGATTCAGTGTCGGTATTCTGGCGCCAGTTAGCACCATTGCACCTGCAAGTGATGCAACAGAGGGGCAGCCCGTACTTGTCGTACTTCCTGATTCTACGACGGGTACGGGCATGGCTCCCAATCCTCAGAGGGCGCCCAGCCTCGTCTAAGGGGTATTCAGGGTAAGCCAGTCTCGCCCGGGCATAAGCCAAAGCCCAGGTATCGCGGACGTCTCCGTCTGGCTCATGCTCAACCAGGGCATAAGACATGGCATCCCATTCTCTACCTAGCCTTGCAATAGTGTCTACTACTGAAAACTCGAATGCCGGATCTTCTTCCTCAGGCTCCTCTCCCTCATGCTCTTCTTCGATGAAGTCCGCCTGTTCACTCATACCCGAACTTGTTTTCAGGCTACGTGTTGTGGCTTGTGGTTTCTTGCTGCTTTTGTTTTGTGAGTGAGGATTGTTTGTTGTGGCTTGCTGAGGGGCTCTTGATGGGAAAATTTCAATGCAAGGTGCAGTATGGTCTTGTGCAGCCCTATGCTTTGTGTTCTGTCTGCATGTAATTCCAGTTCTATGTCCTGATTTCAAACTGGTCATGTTTCTGACCATATGCCTGTGCTGTCCGAGCCCGAGCCCCTGTGTTTTATACTTTGTGTTCCGCCTGCCCCTGTTCCGTGCTACGCATTCCGTACTTTGTGCTCTGTACTTAGTGCTCTGTGCCGTGTGTTGTGTTTTCTGATTGTTTGTGATTGATGTTTCAAGTCCAATATTCTGTGCTAGGCCTTTCTGCTTTCTGTGGTTTGTGCCCATTGTTTTGTGTTTCAACTGTATCTGCTCTGTGTGCTGATTACAATGCTTCCTGGCCCAATTCAGTTTACTATGCTTAGTTCTCCTACTTCCTCTATGGTTGTTCTGGACTGAATTTATCAGTGATCTGCAATTTATGCATTGTGCTTTGTGCTCATGATGCCTCTGTTCTATGTTATCTGCTTGCTGCTTTATGCTCGGCTTTCCCCCTTTTTGTGTTCTGTGCTTTTTGTTTGGGATGTTTTTGTTTTGTGCTCTAACTTCTGTGCTCTGGTTGTCCACATTCCTTACCATGTGTTTAAGTTGTGCAGAGAATTTGCTCCTTGTTCTGTGCTCCATGTAAGGTTTGCCATTGCTTTGTGCTCTATATTCTGTACTCTGTGCTTTGTATTGCATGATCTGTGCTCTGTGCTTATTGTTCAACCTGCCTACAACCTGAGCTTTAAGCTTGGTGCTTTTTGCTCGGCCCTTCCACTTTCTGTGATCTGTGCTTTGTGTTCTATGCTTCAGCTGCACCTGCTGTGTGCTATGTGCGCTGTGTTTAGTGCTCATATTTTCCCAAGGTTCTGTGCTCTTTGCTCTATGTTGTGTGGTCTGTGCCCATGCTTCCCTTTCACTGTGTGCTATGCTTTGAGCATGAACTATCCTTACACAGTGCTCTGTGTTCTTTGATCCGTGTGCCCATTCTCTTTGTTTTGTGCACAAATTTCCCAATCTGAGTGATTTGTGCTTTGTGCTTCGTGCTTGCATTGTTCTTGCTTTATGCTTGATGTACCCATTCCCCAAATGCCAAGCTATGTGCTCACTATTTTGTGCTTTGTGCTCGATCTGCCTATGCTCCGTGTTTTGCGCACTATGTTTGGTCTGACCATACTCCGTGCTCAATGCTTTATGCTCCGCCTGCTCGTGCTCCGTGCTTCGGGCTCTGGGCTCGAGTCGCATAGTTCTGATTTTAGTGCCATTTTCCTGTAAGAGGCAGTGAGGGGCGGTGAGGGGCGGTGAGGGGCGGTGAGGGGCAGTGAGGGGCGGTGAAAGGGCAGTGAGAACCATTGAGGGCGATGGGGACAGTGAGGGGCAATGGGGGGCGGTGAGGGAGCAGTGCAGGGCATTGAGGCAGTGAGGGGCAGTGAGGGGCAGTGGGGGCGTGAGGGGGCGGTGAGGGGCAGCGAGGGGCAATGAGGGGCAGCAGCGGGCAGTGGGGGCAGTGGGGCAGTGAGGAGCAGCGGGGGCAATGAGGGAGCGGTGAGGGCCAATGAGAGGCAGTGCGGGGCAGTGAGGGCGGTGAGGGGGCGACGAGGGAGGCAATGAGAGCGTGAGGGGCGGTGAGAGCGTGAGGAGCGAGTGAGGGGCAGTGAGGGGCAGTGAGGTCCCTATGTTCGACTTGGAGGACTCCACGTTGGCCGTGCGGCCCGAGGCCAACAAGCTCCTCTTCTCAACTCTCGAGCTAATCGTGTCTCCCGCCTCTCCAGCGGGTGACTGGCTCGAGGCGTCTGCGACCTTGCACCCTCTGGACGGCAAGCGGGCCCTGCTGGAGCTCGCACGGCGTCTGCTGGACTCCGGTGCACCCTTCCGGGGGACATCGGACCTCCTTGGCGTCCGTTTTAAGGCCCACACCGACCCGTCCGAGTCCATCACGGACTTCAACGCGGCCTTACGGTCCGCCAAGAGGCGCAACACCCTCGACGATGACGCGGTGAAGGAGCTCTTCCTCGCCGCGCTGGACCCTGCTTTCTACGCGCCGGTGGTGTCGAGGCTCTTCACCCACCAGCAGCGAGCGGCCGTGGACCTTCTTACCATTCAACAATGGGTCCTCGAGTGCTACGCCCGACACGTGGCGGCCGGTACGCACACTGCCTCGTTCGCCCTGTCCGCAGCGGCCGTGGCCACTGACGGCGACACCTCGCAGCTGTCCGACCTCACGGCCATCATCCTCGACGTGAAGCGGCAGCTGAAGGTCCTCACGGAGAAGGTCAACGGGCGGAGTTTTACCCCGCGGGCGGACAAGAACAAGATCGGCAACGGGGGAGGCGGCTCCGGTGTTCGTTTTGCGGCAGGTGACCTCCCGACGGGGGGGAAACTGGCCGCAGTCGCAGGTGAGGAAGCGCGTTGCTTTCCACAAAGGCAGCGGCGACTTCATTCCATTCTGCCAAAATTCAACGTGCAAGAAGGACGAGGCCCGCCACTGGCACCGCGACTGCCCGAACGGCGGCAAGCGCGGCGCTGGGGGAAGCTTCCACAGCTTCTCCCTCGGTGACATCGAGAACGACTTGCTGGCGGAGCAGTTTCAGACGGCCATGGACGAGCACGACGGCGAGCGGTTCGATGCGCTCTGCCTTCTGGCGGGGGGCAAGCCTGAGATGCTCGACGGCGTTTCGGCGTGTTCCTTCGGGATCGAGCCGGAGCGGGAAAACGGTGCGTTGCAGGAGTTCCTGCCCTACTGCCAGCCTGCCACCCACATGGGCGGCTTCACGGTCGGTGGTGTCGAGAGCGGGATCTCGGCTGCCGCTTGCACGCATGTCCGCGAGGACGCACCGCCGGCGCCACCGCCGGCGGCAATCACGCATGTTTGCCCGGACGAGTCGGGGGCGTCCGACGCCGATGACATGATGCCGGTGGACCCCATGCACGCGCACGAGCCCGACCTCTGCTTTGCGGACCAGATCGCGCGGAGGGGGGGACTCTCGATCACGGCTGAGGGCAAGGACTTGGCGATGCGGTACATGCACGCCGGGTCCAAGACCGACTCTTGCGACGGCGACGCGGACGGGTCTGCAGCTGGGTATGACCCTATTGACGGTGAGGATGCGGTCCCGCAGCCTCTGTCATCTCGTCGGGGATGCGGTGCACCGCCTTGGGGGTTTGGCCGCTCTTCGGCGATTGCGGTGATGGTTTGTGCTCTCAACACACTATTCGATGAAAATGATATTCTCATGTGAAAATGATATTGCCTTATTTACCTCATGATAGGCTTAAAAAGCCGCATTTTAACCCCTAAACTGCGGAAGGAATTTCGGGGTTTTGAAATTTCGGGTTTATTTACAATAACTTTGGCACAAGGGTCCTGCCTCAACTTTTGAAAATAGTGTCGGAAAGGCCCTTTCAAGGCGAATCGCATGCAAACGTTGAAAATGCGTGACACTTGATACCGACGACGTGATTGTCAACTGAAAAATGTTGATGGATGTGCACATCGTTAATAATTTAAGCCCTAATATTGACCCTAGACCTCCGGGTATAATCTTACAAAGTGCTCAACATGCGGTTAGGGCTACTTATATTGTTAGGGGTGTGTAACACTATGGCAGATGTGCCCTGGATGTAACTCATTATGGTCAAGCTGAAATAGAGTGCGTCTCGGTCAATATTAAGAGTATCGTCGCAAAATAGTTGCACCCAAGTGCATGGCTGCATGCGGCTCGACGAGAGCTTTTCAAACCTGTCTTCAAAAGTGAATTTGAGTTATTTGTCGCCGAGAAAATCAGTTTTGAGTGTTTGATGAGCTAGCTCGTCACGTAGCAGTTTAGGGGTTAA
>LGRX02016131.1:0-21969 GCA_001247695.2 Cymbomonas tetramitiformis
TACCTTCCGTGGGAGACCACCTGTACCACACCTCAGCTTTATGCCTTCAGACTGGCCTTCATCTTCGGCAGCATCTTCAGTCTGAAGATGAGCCACTTCGATGTCTCCCAGGCCTTTATGAATGCTAAGCTGGATGTTCCAGTATGGGTATCATTTCCAGCTGGTTACACCTATCAGGGGTTCGGTGGTGCTTTACTGTACTATGCACTGTATGGCCTTAAGGTGGCTGGTGCTTCCTGGCAGAGACTGGTTAAGATATTCATGCTCAGCTTTATGTTCGGCGATCCCTACAGATCTGCAACCCTTGGGAAAGCTTTCCATAGCAAGGCTCTATATCGATATTTCCGATAACCGATACTATCGATATATCGTATTTATCGCCGATTATCGGATTGCAATGTCTAACTATCGATTGTGCAGGTTTTGGTGTTCCATATTTAATTTATAACAAATTACATATAAATGTCCGAGTAATCGATTATTTATCGATTGTGCCGATTATCGATACCGTTTTTCGGATATCGGATTGTATCGATACCGAAAAACCAAACCGATATAGAGCCCTGTTCCATAGGCATGGAAACGGGTGAAAACCCTATGGAAAAGCCCTATGGAAAAGGGAAAATGGATACTGGAGGTTATCTCGAAAACAAAAATTTTGAGTTTCCATCCCTATACTCACCCTTGGGAAGGTTTTCATTATTTTCCAGGGCATTCCATAGGGTGATTGTGCTTTCCATAGGGTTTTCCAAGGCATTCCATAGGGATGATTGTGGCGTCCATACCTATGGAACGTTTTCCATAGGGATGGAAGGAATCGTATGGAAAATATCGTATGGAAAACCCTATGGAAACCCAATGGAAAGTCCTGGAATATCAAGCGTTTTCCGTACCTATGTCATCCCTATAGCATTCCTATGGAAAGCCGTATGGAAAACCTTGTGGAAAAACACACGGATATGTTCCATCCCTATGATCACCCTATGCTGGCCCTATGGAACCTAATAGGTCATACCTATGGAAATCTTTTCCCCAGGCATGGTACCCCTTGGGAAACCTGTTTCCATACGGACGGTGTACCTATGGAAGCGAATTCCATAGGCATGGTATCCCTTGGGAAGCAATCTTCCATACGGTCGATATACCTATGGAACATTTTCCACAGGTATGGTATCCCCTGGGAAAGATCTTTCCATACGGACATTATGCCTACGGAAGACGGGCCCATACACTTAGCGTCCCTTGGGAAATAGGTTTCCATACGGCCGACATACTTATGGAAAGGTTTTCCACTGGGTGGCTCACCTTTGGGAAAGATTATTCCATAGGATGGCTATACCTATGGAAACACAATTCCATACGTGTTGTATACTTATGGAAAGGTATTCCATACGGATATTATACGTATGATTCCGTTAACAGCATCAGGAGTATACCTATGGAAACGCTTTCCGTAGGGTGACCCGCCCTATGGAATTCATATTCCATACGGTTATTATACTTATGGAGAGCATTTTCCGCAGGTGTACTATACCTACGGAAAGCTTTTTCCCCAGGGATACCATGCGTATGAAAACCGTATATTATAGGTATGGAAAACATCTTTCCCTACGTATGTTATCCGTATGGAAACTATTTACTATAGGCATAGTATAGGTATGGAACCAGTAGATATATATGGTTTCCATAGGCACGATATAGGGATAATATCGGGATGCTATACGTATGGAACTTAATTAATATTTACTTTCCATAGGCACAGTAGTGGGGCAGTATAGGGATACGGTACGTGTAGCACTGACTGTGTAGCATACATATTGCACATTAGCAACATGCAGTGTGTTCACTATGTTTCCACTATGCGAGATAAACAAAATACTCGAGCATCTTTACTACGATTAACATGTATCTAGCTAGGTAGAAAGGAATACGAATGGGACTATCAAATTTTATCATACCAACGAATACACAAAATTATGTTCTACTCGTGCACTTTCTATTTACAATACGCAAAATAATGTTCTTCTCGTGCTCTTTCTATTTACAAGATGCCAACCTAAACGTTGACGTTGTACTCGAGGCCGTCGATTTTCTCCATCTCGCTTCGCTCCAAAACAACCGATCTAAAATGGAAAGTAAAGAGCCAACACTTAGTAAAAAAGCGGAAACGCACAAAAGAATATTCTATTGAAAACATAAAGGACTTATCAACCTAGAATGTTTGAAGGGATGCTTGAAGTTGACGTTGTACTCGAGGCGGTCGATTTCCTCCATTTCGCCCTCCTCGAAAACAGCCAATCTGAAAATAAAGGAAAGTAAAGAGCCAACACTTAGTAAAAAGCGGAAACGCACAAAATAAACCTTTATTGAAAACATAATTAACAACCGAGCAACCTCAAATAAATGCGATTATGAACGCGAGATGAAAACCTAATATGACTTCGCCACGCGAACGTTTTCAGCGGATCTGAAAAACGAAACCAACCAACTAACGTTTAGTAAAGAAGAAAGAAAATAGCAGTCGTCAACGAAAGAAGCAAAGGAAAGTAAAAGGGGGATGTGGAGTGAGTTGGATTTGAACCAACTATTTCGAGTGCAAAGGACTCGCGGGAATTTCCCGTTCACTCCTAGTCAAAGTTTCACGCATGCCAAGTATGAGCGCGCGAAGCACACACAAAATAATACACACGCATAACCAAACATGCACTGCAAACCAGTGCCATATTGCAACCTGTGAGAATTAAAAATATCACAGCACGCAACTCACTGGCGAGGCTGCTGCAACATTGCTGACGGCGCTGTGAAGAGTGCAATAACGTGAGTTTGAACTTGACCGTTCAGAAAAATCGAAGTGCTCAAAAACTTTGCCGTTCAGAAGTCACATCGGATCGACTCGTCATGCGAGCACGATCGACGATGACGACGATGATGACGATGCGATGTCTCAGACTCTCAGTGACATTGCATCGGAGATAATCGACTTATAAAATTTAAAGTGGGATTAAATGTAATCAACCCTTCGTAATGGTCTAGAGGTGGCCGTCGTTCTCAGTCTCAATCGAACCTATGAGATCCCGATTTTTTTTGAAGTTCCAGAAATAAAATCTCGACTAGCCAAAACAGCGCATACAGGCCGCAATTTTGTTTTTTTGCCCCCCTCGTCAGTGAACAAATGGTTTGTTTTCTTGGGGGTGGTCGAACAAGCTCATTTTATTTGGGGGGTTTTTGGCTTCGGTAGGGGGTCTTCCATAGGGGTTTCCATAGGGATAGGCTCTGGATTTCCCATAGGGCACACCACTTTTTCCACAGGCTCCGGATTTTCCATAGGGCACATTGGTGATGTTTTTTAACCTGTTTCCAGGCCATTCCACAGGTATGGACGCCACAATCATAGGGATGATCTCTGTGGCATTCCTTAACAGTGTAATTCTGCATTTTCCATAGGCATTTTCCAAGTGCGGCGTGTTGTTGTTGTAGGGTCCAAAAAGGGCCTGTTTTAATCTGCCCTATTTTTCATTTTTTTAATTCCATCCCTATAAATAACCTATGGAATCCCGAAAATGGGGTGAGCCAACCTATGATCACCCGGTGGAAGCGATTTCCATTGGGGCCTGTGGCAAATTTTCCAGAGCCATTCCATACGATTTTCAGATAGGGGATTTAAAAGTGCCCTATGGAAAGGTTTTTGCCCTATGGAAAGCCAATGGAAATGCGTTCCCATAGGTTTTACATAGGGTTTTTCCATCCCTGTGTAATTATTTCCCGCCCTACGGACGCCACTATTATAGGGTTAACACCTCGACCGTTCATAGAATATCAACCCAATATCCCTATGGAAAGTTCAAGTTATTTTCCCATAGGTTGTATAGGGTGGGCATCCCTATGGAACCAGAATACAGCATTCCTAACGTATGTCCACCCTATGTCCACCCTATGTCCACCCTACGTTCATGGTATGGAAGGTATTGAACACCTTCCATAGGGATGTCATTGGGCGGACCGCCCTATGGAACACATCGTATTGTTTCCATGCCTATGCCCACCCTACGCCCACCCTATGACCACCTCATGATCACCCTATGCCTAGCAAATGAAAAGTTAAAAAGGAAGCAACGGTTCCAAGTAGTCATGCGTGCTGGTATGGATGGTGTGTTGTGGGCTAGTATTAAACAACCACGGGGTCGACATGCCACCATGTCCTTGCACCGTGTGCCGACTACAAGTTGAAAAACCTCTTCGAACGATACAACGACATACGAAGCTATACAAGAGATGGCAAGGAGCGGTATACATGGGGGTAAGTAGTAGTGAAGACGATACTTCAAGTGATGACGGGGGTGACCGTAATGGTGGTGATGGTGGTTCCCTTGGAGGTGATGATGACATGGAAGATGCCAATGCTGAAGCGGACGAAATTCTCCAGGATCATTTGAGAAAGCTGGAAGAACATTGTGCCCGTCTCCTAAGTCCTGCTGCCAACGATGAGGATATGGATAACCAAGAGGTACCCCTCTTTCTGTATTTCCCAAGGGTGGGCGTACGTATGCCAACGGGTGGGCATAGGTTGGGAAATCGTTGAACGTTTCCATAGGGTGGGAACAGGCATTCCCAGAGGCGGGTATAGGTAGGGCGCTGGGTAAGTATGCCTATGGAAAGCATTGGACGTTTCCAGTGGGTGGGCATAGGGCGAGCATTGGGCGGGCATAGGTTGGGAAAACATGGAATGTTTCCATAGGGTGGGCCTGAGCATTCCCAAGGGCGGGTATAGGTGGTTCACTGGGTAGGCATGCCTATGGAAAGCATTGGATGTTTCCATAGGGTCGGCATAGGGTGGGCATAGGACGGGCATAGGGTGGACATGCGGAGGGAAATGCCTTTTTTTATTTTGCAGTTCCTGTAAAGTTGGGGATGCCTCTCGTGATTTCACAGGTCGTTGATCACGTCTATGCCGAGAAGGTTTCAACAATGCATCGTCTTGTCATTGATCTGCTGGAAACGAAATCCGAGCACAATGCTACCCAATCCATGTTTGATCAAATCTTCAATCTCATGCGGCAAACGGTGATTGGCAACGTTGACATCATCGGCAATCAGAGACGGAAATGGTTTCCCGACCTCCTTCAAACAAGCTTTGTCTATGTGGAAGGATTTTGCCCTGCCGTACCATACAGTAATCACTCGGTAATAAGAAAACCCGCCAATAAGAAAGTAGCCAGCTTTTTTGATTTCTTCACAATATTTAACACATAACACTCCATATTTAAGAACTCTATATAAATAAGAAAGTTGCTAGGCTGACCTAAAATTCCTGTTTTCTTAAAATCGAGTGTTTACTGTACCGCCGACGTTTGCAGGAATGAATGCATGATCTTCACTCCGGGCCGGCATGACGACCTTACCCAGTGCCTCCATTGCCACAAACTTCGGTGTCACCCCAGCTCTCGACGGAACGGACGGCTTATTCCGGGAAAGCCGTACAAGGTATTTAGGTTTTGGCGCTTGGACGAACTCCTGCCGATGCTATATTTGATACGAGAGATGGCCGAGCTCTTGGTATCATGGAAGATAACTACACCCGCGGAGAACGACGATCTGCCGGTTGTGACTACGTTTCATCGTAAGTGTATCCCTCCCACATGCTCACCCTATGCCCACCCTATAACATCCCCATGATCACCCTATGTCCACGCTATAACATCCCTATGATCACCCTATGTCCACCCTATGCTCACCCTATGCCCAATTCACAATTGCCTTGCATCCTATGTTGACCCTATGCCCACCCTATAGCCGCCCTATGTCCACCCTGTGCCCACCCCATGCTCACCCTTTGGAAAGTATGTGTTGCAGGTACGGCGAGCTTCTGAAAATTTATAGCATCCCGATTGGCAGGAAACAATTTGTTTTCCTCAAAGTAAGATGGTTTCCATTGAAGGCAGCATTTCAAGATACCGTGGCGAACAATATGATGTTGAGGTCGGACTTGCCATGGGACCTTTCCGAGGTTTTCATCCAAGCATTTGAGATTGAGTGCTTGGTGTGCATTGTACCCATTCCATGGAACTTTGACCGGTTCATCACGACCAAGAGAATTCCAGCTGGACGACCCGATGCAAATAAGTTGGTATATTATCTCGGCGAGCACAAACTCGGTTTCAATGATCCACCATGGAGATATGATAAAGACAAGATGATGCTCATACTAGATAGGCATGTAGATTTTGTGGGCGACTTACATGACGAATAACTTGTTCATTTCATAGATGGAATTATTCTGTATATTAATATGTATATATGTAGTAAAAGCCCTATGGATAGCCTGGATATATCATGAATCATCACCCTATGCTCACCCTATGAAACCTGAATGGTTATACCTATGGAAACCCTTTCACAGGTACGGTATCCCTTGGGAAACATGTTTCCATACGGATGATATACCTACGGAAGACCTTTCCACTGGGTGGCTCACCCCTGGGAAAGCTCATTCCATAGGCTGGCTATACCTATGGAACTCGGTTCCATACGTACGGTATACGTGTGGAAACGTATTCCATATGGATACTATAGGTATCGACTTTGCCACCTGTATCAGGAGTATACCTACGGCATGCTCACCCTGTGTTATCCCTATAGCTAACCCTATGGAAACCCCTATGGAATTACGTCTTTATTGACCGAGAATACGCAGAATGAATTGTATATTTCCATAGGTATACTATCCCTATGGGGGGCCTATGGAAAGCCCTATGGAATTACGTTGATATTCCCGAGAATACGCAGAGTGAATTATACGTTTCCATAGGCCTACCATACCTATGGCATCCCTATGGAAGGCCCTATGGAATTACGACTTTATTCCCGAGAATACGCAGGGCGAATTGTACATTTCCATTGGTGTACTATCGTAATGCCTGCCCTATGGAAAACCTTGTGGAAAACTCATAGTATACGCTAAGTTTCCATAGGTGCGCTATCCGTACGCCCGCCCTACGCCCGCCCTTGGACATGCCTATGGAAAGCGTATGGGAAAGGTATATTTTCCATAGGGCTTTCCATCGGCCCCCTATGCCTATAGCCGCCCTATGGAAGGGTTTACATTTTCCATAGGGTTTTCCATAGTCCTGGTTATGCCTATAGTCGTCCTATGGAAATGTTTACTTTTCCATAGTGTGATTATACGGCCTTCCATGCCTATGGAACGTCCTTTTCCATAGGCATACAGCCCTATAGAAACCCTATGGAAACTCCAAAAGGGGGTATCCCTATGGAAATACCCTATGGAAAACTTTCCAAGCCTTTGGAAAATATTTCCGGATTTTCCCGCGAGCGTTCCCAAGGGCGGGCATAGGGAGGGCACAGGGATGACATGCCTATGGAAAGCTTTCCCAAGGGTTGCAGATCTGTAGGGGATGTGACATTCAGACAGTCCTCTCATGATGACTGTATATATTTCATCTACACTGATTTGGTCAAGGCCATGTGTGTTGTCTATGTGGATGACTTCATACTGGTCGCCAGTACAGAGCTTGAGAATGCTTTTTGGGCAGCATTCAGAGCCAGGTTTCTGGCTAAGCATCTCGGAGAGGTCACCTCGGTTCTCCAGATGCGAGTCAGGCAGGATCAGCTTGGTATCTACCTTTGCCAGTCCAGACAGATCAAGGACTTGATGGCCAACAACAACATCACAGCTCATTCCTACAGGACCCCTATGGACCCGAAGCTCATCATCAAGAAACCAGCAGATCCAGACCTGTCCCTTGTCCCCAGCTACAGATCTATCCTCGGCTCACTGCTATGGCTGGCCCGTGGCTCACGACCCGATTGCTACTATCCTGTAATCTATCTGGCTCAGTTTGTATCATGCCCTTCTGAGGAGTCCATGAAGGCTCTTATCAGAATTGCGCAGTATATGGACAGCACGGCTCACTATTCTCTGGCATTCTACTATCCCGAGACTCCGGTCAAGGTCATCACCATGTTCTGTTATTCAGATGCTGAACTAGCCAGGGACTTAGAGAATGATGCCCGGTCCTATTCTGGCTCCGTGATATTCCTGGCTGGTATGATCTTGCAGTGGCACTCAGGGAGGCAGACCATTACTGAGGTCTCCTCCACAGGGTCAGAGTATGTTGCAGCCAGTACGGCAGCTCAGCGGTTGGTGTCACTGATGTTCATGCTCACTGAGATATTTGGTTCTATTACTCACCGTATTGATACCCAGCAGCCCCTTGATTCCGATCTTGACCACGCCATTCAGTACCTTGACAGAGCAGCTACAGACATTCACTTTGACATGCCTTCCCTCCAGACATCCTCAGTGCTCAGGCGTCTGCTTGAAAAACAAAACAAGCCAGCAGACGGCCTGACCTCAGTTCGCCCAAACTCACCTACAATTCCTGATGAGCTCAGTACAGATGAAATCAATCCCCTCAGATTCCAGAACAACCGAAACAGAGAGTATATCAGTACAGCTTCAGCTCAGCCCCGCCTGGAGTTACCTATTCCTCTACTGCTGGATAATGATGCATGCAGATCTATTGTTGAGCATCACCTCCTCTCGGAGAAGGTGAAGCATGTGATTATCAGATTTCATGTTCTCCGAGACTTTGTCAGATTGAACTGGATTCGGTGTGCCAGAGTCCCATCACCTCGGAACCTGGCAGACCCTTATACAAAACCAGTTCCTCCAGTCAAGGACATGCAGCCCTACTTTATCCAGATGTTCCAGCAATATATGGCCATGGGCAAGGCTCGGGCTGCAGTTATTCAGAAATGATTTACTGGTACTCAGAAAGCAGCAGCATGATCTGACTGTGAGTACCTTGTTTTCTTGCTTTCCTGTTTTCGGTTGTTTGTGTAGCTGACTGTGCTTTGCAGGTACTGGCTTATATTCAAACTTACTTGTGGCTGGTTACTTTATGTTAGTTACTGTTTCCTTAGAATCTGAATCACTGTACTAGATAGAAAATGACATGGCACTCATTGATGCATTTGTGTATATGGATACATTGATATTCCGAGCTCACTCTATGATATTAGCTGCACTGCAATAGTCACCGTATCACTACAGTGTCTGTTCCGACCGTAAGAGCCACCGCTGCTGTCAGTCATGATCTCTTCCTTCATTCTCCCTCTGCAGTAAGTCTTACCGGTGACGGGCGGATTTGGACCTGCTTCGGCACTTCTTATCCTACCCCTGACGAAGCACCCCGGATAGCTTGCAGCCACGGTGTGTGGACGTCCAGAGACATGACACATCACTATTCCCCCGACAGCAGGGTGGCACCAGGAACAGATTACTGACCGTGTCAGGACGTTAGGTCTACGGACCAGCTTTTCGGGGTTTTCAGCCCTGACACGGTGTGACTGCAGTTCCACCATTTCCATCATCTTTCTGGATTTTGGTTCTGGTACTGGACTAGTGGCATGTATCTTGGTTTGATTGGTTATTGGTCTGACCACCTCACTCGAGGTGGTGTGCTGGAGTTGACATTCAGTCCGAGCTCAGTCATCAGAGTTGTCATCACCGACCCGTCATGACCGCAGTCATCACCGACTCGACCTGACCGCTGTCATCACCGATACGGCTCGACACCTCTGACTACTTCACTGACCTGATTGTCATCTCCTCTGATCGAGTTCGGTTGTCACATGAGACAGAGCACACTAGCTCATTTCGCATCACACTCAGCATACTAGAACTATATATATTATATCTTCCGTATGTTGAGAGAGATTCTGAGTGCGAAACCCTGAGCGTCGCAGTGCTTCCTGTTTGACCTGTCTGTTTTCTGACTGGGTCTTCTCGCACCCGATTATCTCCCAGTTTAATCCGACTTTAGACAACCCGAGAACCCTATCTCACTGTGCTTTTGACATTCTTCTGACAGTATATATATATTGCTATATATCTACTTTCTTATCAGGTTATAGCCCACCCACGGTCAGTGGTGGTGTTTTCGTCAGTCTTCCGTCCGCTTCGCGCCCTGTGATTCTATACTAGCCGACAATTCCGACATTTACTAGCCGACACTTACTAGCCGACACTTCCGACAACGACCGGCTTGTTTTCACATCGGTCACTTCCGACATTTTTTTTACCGACAATCCGACATTTTCCAGCACTTAACGCACTTTCCGTGCGTCAAATTTCAATTGGACCGACACTACTTTATAACCGACAATTCCTTTGTGTTCTTCAACCTCTGGACGACAGTACCTGAACTGCAGCAAAAGTGGCTTACCTTACGCCTATTTTGACTTCACCGACGTTTTCCCCGCGAAATTCTACTACAATTTGACCTTTTCATCATCTGATTTGGTTGGTTTTACGAGATTTTACGTTGCGCCTTCGACACTCTGGCCAGCAGCACCTCTGCTGCCGGAAAATTGGCTTTCCGCACGACGTTTTCGACCTCACCGCCGTGTTCCCCGCGAAAATCTACCCCCAATTGGCCCTTCCATCACTGGATTCGGTTGATTTTACGAAAAGTTATTTTTTCGCTTGGGAACCCTATCATTGGGTTTGCAGATTCTGCAGTCTGCAGTCTGTGGCCATGGCCGCCTCACTCCAGCGTGTACGTATGGCCGCTACACGTTCAGCGTTGGTATCTTTGCGACTACATCGGCAACATCTTACCCCTGGTTGCGACCTAGTGGTGTCTGGTGGAGCTTGTTCGCCAGGCACCAACCTCGACTCCGACATTTTTGGCTTGATCGACGACGAGGACTTTGACTCCTACGACCTCGCCTCTCCGCATTCTCCGCTTTCACCCGACGCATCCCTTGGCCGTCATCTGGTGGTGTGTGGTGGTGTTATCACCACCGCCCACTCCCATTCCAATTCCTCGATCCTCACCTTTGCTGTGTGCAGCGCGTTCGTTGGGCACGCTCACCGCATTTTCCACCTTCGCCCTTCTCGCCCCCCCTACTTCGGCTCATCCGCTCTGGTGGTGCCACGCCGTTGTGGGCTTTGGCCTCGCTTGGGCATCGGTTGATCCACGACGATGGGCTAGTGCTTCACATCATTGAGAGCGCCGCCGCCGCCGTTTTTTAGCCTGCTTAGGTTGAAACCCTCGATTGACACGTCACGAGTTAGCTAGTAACTAGGGAAACATTATATTTCTCCTAGCCGCCTGCCCGGGAGTACCGGCTGGCCCTGCAGTGCACCTCCCACCTTCGGGGTGAGGTGGTGTCATGGGAACACTGACTTTCACCCCCCATAAGGGGGGAGGTCTGTGGTGCCCTGTGTCACCCCTCGCCTGCTCGGATGTCACTTGCAGTGCCTGCTCTTTGCTCCGCTCGTGTGTCACGGTCTGTCCGCCAGCTTAAACCCGATTATCTCCCAGTTTAATCCGACTTTAGACAACCCGAGAACCCTATCTCACTGTGCTTTTGACATTCTTCTGACAGTATATATATATATTGCTATATATCTACTTTCTTATCACATCGTTCGAAAAGTGAAAATGTTGGCCGCAGGAAACAAGATATATATACGATATATCAAGGTTAGGTACTGTATCAATATTCAATATTTTCGATATACGATTGATATATCGAAATATTGTTATTGATTGATGACGAATTTGTAGATATTGAAATATTGGATATTGTCATGGGAACAGTGACTTTAGCCCCCCCACTGTAAGGGGGTGGCAGTCCTGTCCGCCTGTGTCACCCCTCGACCCGCGGTGCCGTCTTGCCTGGCACGGTCCTGCTCAGATCAGGGAATATAACACCTCCCGTATCTTATTCAATTATCTTCGCATTGTGAAACCCCGAAGCGCCTGTTGTACAGCTTTGTTCTTCTAGGTTTCTGTGATATATATATATATATATACCCGACTCCGTCAATTACATATATATATTTCACTGTTCATGTCAGGTTATCGGTTCACCACTCAGTGGGTGTTTCGATTTTCACTGCTCTTAGATCCCGCGGAACCAGCGGCCGCTTGCAGCAAAACAAGCTGCTGACACCTGGCTGCGCGCATTGCCAGCTTTTCATTCGCCACTAACCGCGTGTTTTTTACGGCACCGGCCCATTTCCTTGAGCGGAACCAGCTCCCGGAATTCGTGCGGCATTCGCACACCCAACCCGACGTCATTCCGCACTACGTTCTTCCAGTGATGAGCACGGACCGCGTCACCCTCGCCAGCCGCCTTCGTGCTGCGCGGGGTTCTCCTGGGGGGCATTCCCCTAGCCCTACTCCATCCGCTAGTCCCGACCGTGACGGCACTGGAGAACCGATTGTGCGCATGTCACAATTGACCACTACGCCGACCCCAGTCTCTCGGGCGGCCACCTCTGCTGAATTTTACGCTGATGCTACGGTCTGGGTCTCCACGCCTGTGAAGCCCTCCCATCGTACCGAATTCGCGGACAAACTGGACTACGCCTTCTCCTACGGCGAGGAGTTGGCCAAGCTCCTTCGCACCCATGGCTTCAAGAGCAGCGTCGGCCTCACCCTTGACGGACCTGAAGCTGAGTCGGACTTCGCGGTCTTGCTCGCCAACATGGCCCATGTTTCCGGGCCCATTTCCCGTGATGACATCGCCAAGCTTCTGGACCTGGACAACGAGAACTCCGACTACCACATCATCCTCAACGAGCTCGTTTATGCCGTCCTCCCCACGGTCCTCCGCTCGACTGCCCTCACCTTGTATGAGGAGTCTGTGGAGGTGCATCCCCGCGATGGCCGCTGCGCATTGCAGCGCCTTCGTTTCCATGTGGAGGGCATCGGAGACCCCGACGCGCATCGCTTCTGGGTCCGCCTCAGTGCGGTCATTCTCGACGAGACCGTCGACCCCGCCCCGCAACTCGCGGCTTTCCGCACGCTGGCCGACAAGCACAAGAAGCTGCACCCGCAGTACACCGACGCCAACATGGTCGCGGACCTCTACAGCGTCCTTCGGGCTTCTGCGGCCGTCTCCCCCCACGTCGCGCCACTTTACCTGGTGGTGTTGCGCGACCTTGGGGCCAATCTCCCCTTCACCTTCGCCGCCCTCACCTTGCGCATCACCAAGGTGTACCGCGACGAGTACACCTTGGCCCGCCTCTCCGCGCCTTCCCCTCCGGCATCTGGTGGTGTCGGGCGCGGTGGTGCTGGTGGCGGTGGTGGCAGGGGCAGTGGCGGCAGTGGTGGCGGTGGCAAGCCCGCCGTCGGCTCCATGCATGCCCTCGGCTGGAAGAAATTGGCGCCCCCCGTCGGTGAGTGGAAGCCGGTGCGCAACGCCCGCTACCTGCAGTGGGAGGGCACCGGCCTGGTTTGTGTCACCTGCTTCCGCCTGTGGGCGGTGACCACGGGCCACCTCGACACCGAGGGTGTGTGCCCTTATTCCTGTTCGGCATCCTTCGCTCCGGGGCGGGCGCCGGCAACCGCCCCCACGGCGGCCCCTCCTCCTCCGATGTCTGCAACTCTGCATGGCCGCCTGCGCCACCGCCGGCAGCCCGTGCCAGCTCTTTGCAGGCATTGGAGCCCCCACCGCTGGACGACGCCGCCCAGCAGGGTGCGGCAGCCATGACCGTACGATTCTCGGCTGTTGACCTCCACGATGAGCATTGCCCTCTGGACGAAGTGCAGCCTGATGCGACGCCGCCAGCTTTCCTTGCCGTTCACGATGACGATGACGAGGAGGACTGGCCGGCGTTTCGCTCATCACCTGTCTGGATTCCGTCTTTCGCCGGCAGCACAAGTGCGGCCTTGTCGATCACCGACGTGACGCCGTCCAATGTGCCGGCAGAGGCCCCTTAGAGCATCGGGACCCCTGCCCTTCAATCCTACGTAGTAGAACCACTGTTGTAGGTCGGCTGCTTGGCATTCTCGATTAGCTGGATCTTGCTGTCCCTCTGGACTTATAACATTTGTATCTCTGGGGTTTAGGGTTAGGATGTTGCCTTGGCACCTCACCTCTTCGGGGTGAGGTGGTGTCATGGGAACAATGACTTTAGTCCCCCCACTGTAAGGGGGTGGCAGTCCTGTCCGCCTGTGTCACCCCTCGACCCGCGGTGCCGTCTTGCCTGGCACGGTCCTGCTCAGATCAGGGAATATAACACCTCCCGTATCTTATTCAATTATCTTCGCATTGTGAAACCCCGAAGCGCCTGCTGTACAGCTTTGTTCTAGGTTTCTGTGATATATATATATATATACCCGACTCCGTCAATTACATATATATATTTCACTGTTCCTGTCATATTGATTGATCGGCGGTGGCGAATATCGAAATTGATTGATCATGCGGTGGTGAATATTGAAATTGATCGATCAGTGGCGGCGAGTATTGATATTGATCGATACCGAAAGTCAATTATCGATATTGATCGATGTCGAAAAGCGAATTCAAATATTGATATTTGAATGACCGTTATTGATTATCAATATCTCTACAATGCCCATCGATCCTGCGCAATTGAATTTCGCGGAAGCCATTGGTTGATTACCGCAATGTGGAGTTGTGGACACTGCAAGATCGATGGCATGGCACTATCCCTAAAGCCCGACTATAAAATAGTGGAGCCCGACTATAAAATAGTGGAGCCCTAGAGCCCATTATAGCTCTACTATAAAATAGTGGGGGTCTCTTCCTACTATAAAAAGAATCGTTTGAGTTTTGTCCACCATTGACCATAGACCATTATCATAATTTCTTCGCCATCTACCAAATCCCGGAAATCCGCAGATCGGCATTACCATGGGACAACGTGGTAAGGGGAAACGCCCTCGCAAGTCGTCTATCACTCCGGTGACCCTGGTTGCTCAAGGGAAAGGGCGGGTAAAACGGACCCGTGTATGACCCATATATGACCCTATATATGCTGCTAATATTGATATGTTATTGTTTGATATCAATTATTGATATCTCAGAAACGTGCTAAAATATTGCTATTGATTGATATGCCCTAGTAGGTTATTGATATTGATTGATACAGAGAGATAAATATTGTTATTGATCGATCTGAAGCAGCAAATATTGTTATTGATTGATCTAAAGCAATAGGTATCGTTATTTATTGATCACTCGAGAGTCTTATTGATATTGATTGATATGAAATTTCAAATATCGAAATCTAATCAATACCACTTTCAGATTTCGATACCTAACCTTGATATATATAAGGATATATATATATATCGGGTGCTAAGGGAGCAGAACAGTTTCGCAGGGGCCGGGGTGTTCTCGGATACTAAGATGGTATAAAATACTTAGGGGTGAGTGTTTTATGGCACACTGACAACTATGACAACGGACACTGGTGACATCTCGGGCTGAGGGTGGCCAGACGGGGGCCCATTGTGCCCCCACCCCCTTACGGTGGGGGAGAGAACAGGGTGGGTTCCCGTGGCACACCTCACCCCGTGGGGTTGAGGTGTCACCGGGCAAGGAGGCAGGAGCACTGCAGGGTCTATGAGCCAGACCGGCTCGGGCAATCCGGCATGTGCCATCCCAAACTGTTTGAAAGTCCTTTGTCAAGCTAATTGTCTATTGGGCGCACCTTACGGTGGGTTTACCCACCGTAAGAGACATTCGAAAACCGCATGTTAGAGCTAACATATTGTGCCAACTTGGGCAAACCCATGCTTTTCGACACACCTTGGGGGTTATATTAGTGCGTGGACTTGAAAAAAGTACTTTACATACTGTATAGATGCGTCTAATATGCGTGCTAATACCAAGGGGTCAAGCGAAAAAACACCTCAAATCCTTACGGTGGGTTACCCAATTATTGCATCTAGATTTTGAACATGCCCATCACATTCGGAATGTACCTATCACAATATTTTCATGAACTATGGCCCATAACAAATGTTTCTTATACTTGGCGCCATTCGATATATCGAATATATCACTCTACACAAGAGTAACTTAAGAAAAGAAAAAAAAACATTTGCGATTTCAATGTTTTTCCATACTTTAGGGCAAAATGACGATATTTTGTCTATACGGGGATATATATGCACGTTTCTCGCGAAGTATTGACTCAGGGTGGTAAAAATAGATCAAACTTCACGAAATACACCCATGCGCACATTGGCATCGTGGATGAAACATAGAAATCGGGTCACGTTTGTGTGCATTTGGGATCACGGCACCGAACGTGCCATCGGAGGTATATTGGGATGGATACCGCGGATATATCCGATCACAAGGTACATGTCATTCGGCTTTGTCCAGCTAAACATGAATGTCTAGTTGTGAAATCACATATGATCGACCATATTTTAGACCATTCGATGTGCATTATGGTGTTAACAAACTACGCTATGGTTAACCCACCGTAAGGCGTTCTTACGGTGGGCTACCCCGCCTTGAGCCCAATAGACATAATCTAAAGAACTCAGGTCCCTCGAGAATCATCACACACCGTGCAGGCATGGAGAAGGGTCAATGCTGAGTCGTGCTCTGCTGGCTAATCTTGTTTTGCCGCCGACCAGGATGCCGTAGATGAACCCTGAAAAGGCGGGACCCATGGCTACTATCCAAATTCATGGTCCTCCCACAAGGACCAACGCGCGACGACTATTATGAGTGCCACATGGGTCTTTGAGGCGTATACGTGCGTTTGGCATCATATTTATGAGTCAATTGAATAATTTCCCCTACAGGATCGTCCACGCGTGTGCTAGAGGGGCGTGCTTAAAGGGTGCGCTTTTAATATGTTTTTTTTTATCGATATCGTCGAAAAAAGATGGTCCTCCCACAAGGACCATAGTCTTTA
Source organism: Cymbomonas tetramitiformis (assembly GCA_001247695.2). Taxonomy (NCBI): domain Eukaryota; kingdom Viridiplantae; phylum Chlorophyta; class Pyramimonadophyceae; order Pyramimonadales; family Pyramimonadaceae; genus Cymbomonas; species Cymbomonas tetramitiformis. The sequence continues at coordinate 16,727 of LGRX02016131.1, forward strand.
AGCGTCCTAGCGGTTGCATGGTGCGCGGTGTTGGTCGCTCATGGTCGCACACCTTGAGTTTATGACCAAATATGAAAACTTAGTTGGATAGTCCACACTCTAGTCGCCATCTAAGCTCTCGTTTACCGTGGCGGGTGATCACTCCCGAGTGAAATAAGGATTTTGTGATTTTTGCACTTCTAATTTTTACTTCGCGTCAAGCTAACGAGTGCACATCGCTCACATACTTGCCCATATGGCTTATGTTAAGCTTTCAAAAAATCATTTTATGGGTATACTTCAAAAGTTTAAGCACCATACGCTCCTACCACACTATGAATGCACTCTAGCGGGCATCGTGGATAATGGGTCATGTTTGCACCGATTATCCCATTCCGACTAAAAAATCGACTAAAAAGGTGTACGGTTGTTAATAAGCATTAGAGATGGCCAATATATGCACTCCAACATGACGTATGACCCAAATATGATGGGGACATGTGTATAAGATCAATATGATCGCATGGACGCAGGTGTAGCCTGCACATACGATTCCCCAAAATTTATTGAAGATATCGTATATTTTTGTGCCTTTTTGAATTTTCAAAAAAATGCAATCTGAAAAAGTTGAGGGTGCTTGTCGCAAATGCGAACGCCATGGATATATTGGGTGGATCCAGGCCGAACCAAGCATCGAAGTAATTAATATATGTCCCATTGATACTAAAAATCATTGGGCGCGCCTTCTAGATCCGAACCAATGCCCAATTAAATTCTTGCAACATTGGTCCTTGTGGGAGGACCATAATCGATTATGGTCCTCCCATAAGGACCATGGGATAGTAGCCACCCACGGAACCGTGCGGAGAGCCGGCCAAGCGGTGGCACCGTCGTCCACGGAGGTGCCGGGCATGGGCTCCGGCTCGGCACGATCGACCAAGGGAATGCAGCCGGGTCATCGTCGTCCACGGCCGCATAGCGAAGGCGAGCCGAGGCCCGCGCCGGGGCACTGGGGGTAGCCGCAGGCGGTGCACCACCGGCGGGCCGAGCCCAGGCAGTAACCGTAGGGCGCACCGGCGCCGTCGGCGCGTCAGGCGGTGCCCTGGAAGGCGCAAATGATGCGGTGCATGAGAAAGGGCACACCCCCTTTGTGGTGAGGTGGCCATCGGTGACGGCCCAAAGGCGGAAGCACGTGATGCAAGGGTGGCCGACCCCCTCCCACACCAGGTAGGGGACGCGGGAGTTCTGGGGCGGTTTCCAATCTCCAACGGGCTTGACGATGCCGCCGCGTGCGTGCACGGAGTTGAACGTGGCACCACCGGCTCCGTCTGCCCGCGCCCCGCCACCACCAGCGCCTGGGGATGGAGAAGAGGCAAGGCGGGAGAGATGCCCCTCGCTCTGCCACACCGTGCGTGGCAATGCGGGGGGCGAGGGTGGAGAATGTGAACCTGTGGCCAGCGGCGAGCTCACGTAGCACCACCAGATAAAGTGGGGCTACGTGCGGGGAGCTCGCCGCCGACCGGTTGAGGACGTGTTGGAGATCTTGTACACGTCCAGCGTCGTCGTAGCCGGGATGAAGTCTTTGATGTTTGTCGCCCAGGACCCGGAGAACCGTGAGCTGCGGGGCGGGGTCGGCGGTCTCGTCAATCTTGGTGTCCCGCAGCTTCGTCCAGAAGCGGAAAGTGCCGGGGTCCGTGGTGGCCTCGACGTGGAAGCGAAGGCGTTGTAAAGCGCAACGCCCATCGCGTGGGTGAACTTGAGCGGACTCCTGGTAGAGAGCCAGAGCCGTGCCGTGGAGGACGCCCTTGAGGATGATGAAAATGAGCTCGTTTAGGGACCAGTGGTACTCGAGGTACACGTGCTCGAGGTCGAAGCGCGTGTCGTACTCGTAGTGGGAGATGGGGGACAACACGTGACGAAGATTACCAAGAAGAACGGCGAAGTCGGTCTCGGAGTCAGGGCCGTCGAACGTGTAGCCCTTCTGCGGCTTGAAACCATGGGAGCGGAGCACCTTCACGAGCTCCTCACCGTAGGTAAATGCGTAGTCTAATAAGCGCTCGCTGTACTCGTACTGCTGCGATGCACGGACCGGGGTGGACTCCCAGACCGAGGCGTCGCGATGAAAGTCAGCAGAGGTAGCAGCCAGTGAGACGAACGTGGGTTTGCTGATGAGTGCGGACATGCGCACCACCGGATCGGGATCTTGCCCCGGCGTCCGAGAACCCCTCTGAGGAGTAGGGGCCGCAGAGCCGGGGAGTGCGGAACCTGCATGCAGGCGTTCCAGATGCAGCCGCGGCACGCGCGGTGCGGAGGGACTCCACCACAGGTCGAGGGCTTCGCCGGCTGGACGCCATCGCTGGAAGCACGTAGTCTGGAATGGTCAAAAATGCGCAAAAGCGATAGGGCACTTCTGTAGCCCAACTTTCGATTTGTTTGACGATAAAAATTTGTCGCGGCCGCGATCGCTAACGGTGGCCGGAGACGGAATGTGGTTGCTGTCGTGAGGACGAAACAGCTGCCTAGGCGGCGTTGATGTCGAGGAGGGCTCGAAGCGCGCTCCAAGGACCAAAAGTAACCAAACCGAGCACCCACAAGTGGTGGCCGATAACCTGACAGGAAACAAGATATATATATATAAGGATATATATATGTCGGGTGCTAAGGAGCAGAACAGTTTCGCAGGGGCGGGTGTTCTCGGATACTAAGATGGTATAAAATACTTAGGTGAGTGTTTTATGGCACACTGACAACTGTGACAACGGACACTGGTGACATCTCGGGCTGAGGGGTGACAGACAGGAGACCCACTGTGCCCCCTACGGTGGGGGGGAATCAGTGCTCCCGTGACACCACCTCACCCATCCGGGGGTTTTCGACCTGCATAACTTACGCAGAGATTCGACTTTGAGATGGGTTCCGCATATATGCGCATTATGGTTGCAGCACCCGCATAATTACGGGTGTATGTTGCTGGTGTAAAACTCTTGCATAAAAGGTACATACAGCAAATCTGCGGGGAATATATGCACCCCCCGTATTTATGCGCATTATGGTTGCAGGCTGCGTAGATTTGTTGCATAATTGTGGGTGCTGCAGGTATGCAGCATAAATACTGGTAGTACAAATATGGTGCATATATGTGGGTACTGTAATTAAGCAACATACAGGTGGGTACTGTAAGTAAGCAGCATAATGGTGGATACTGTAATCCAACACTAAATATGTGGGTACAGTAATTACGCAGCATACAAGTGGGTACTGTAATTAAGCAGCATACAAGTTGGTATTGTAATCCAGCAGTAAATATGTGGGTACTGCATCTAGGCACTGGAGATGTGGGTTGCTAAATTTGATGGGATACTCAGTGCCACGCGCACGGCGTGCTCTTAAAGTTAATACGCATACATGCATTGAGGTGTTTACAAGTACGTGTTTGAGCACACATCAGCGAAGTATTTTCTTTCCTACACTGGGACCATTTCGCATATCACAGTGCTGCACTGAGAAAGATAGGCGCTAAACTGTACTAGCGTTCAAAAGGCTCCTCAAGGGCCGCGAGCTCGTCTATATCAGTCGCAGGTATTGACCACGCGATCTTGCTTTTCGGTGTGAGAGCACTTGTGCTCAAGTTGTGTTTTCCCACTTCGAGCACCCACTCCCAATAGCTTTGGGCACGCCACGTTCCTGACTCCACCTGCGAAACGCATATGCCACACATAAGATACGTGCAGGTGCACGTGGCATATCCTCTCGACACGAACGTGAGCAAACAGCAACTCACATGTGCTTCTTGTGGTGTCAACTGCTGTGGAGCATGAGTCGTGAGATACTCGAGTGTCCAGCCACCGATACCTTCTGTGCACAGCAAGTTGCAATACACGCACATCATTACAAAAGCGATGGTTTTGGTGGTGAACTTCTTTAGTAAGGTTGGCTCTTCTCGAGTGGAGGACTTCTTAGCCGGAAACACTTGCCGAAACACCTCGTGAAGTAAAGGATTCCCAAGTGGTTCGTTGCCATGCTTGTACCACGACCCATCTGGCAAAGCAGGGAAAGCACAATACACAATACACACCCATCCACGCTCACATTAGAAGCAGCACAATGCATTTTCAGGGCCTGAATAAAGTTCAGCCCCTGAATAAAAGTTCAGCCCCTGAATAAAATACAGCCCCTGATTAAAAGTTCAGCCCCTGAATAAAAGTTGCACACACACACACACACACACAGGTGAACTAGAGCGCCTCCGCGAAGCCAAGCGCGGCTTCATTTAACCCGCAGATCCGCTAACGTCCATCCCGCGGTGTTGGGGGCAGCACCAAGCGGACCGCGGAGTGCCAAAGCGCGCAACAACTTGGAAGTTTAGGCACATACGGTATATTAACTAACCAGCTTAAGTTATATTTCCTTGTCTTAATGCAAAGGCAAGCGCGTTAGGGCGCATTATGTTCCGATGGCGGGCGTTGACCGGTGATCCGAACGGGCGGATCTATGTGTTTTATATGGAAAGCACCCGCGGGAAGAAAAACCCATCCTGGGTATCGCCACCCGAGGTACCTGAGACCGGTAGATGTTTAGGATGTTCAATGAATGAGCTGAACTAGCTTATTCATCGAATGGTTTTCCCCTTATTAACACTGGGGATGGTTTTCTAGACTTCGTCTCAGCGGGTGATTCGTCTCGCTATAAACGGTTTCTATGTCCCTGTCTAACGGTAATATCTGCGTCCAATACTGTATGCTCCTTGAAGCTCGGAGGGCTTTCTCACGAGTGGCTTTCCCACTCCTTTGCGTGTATGCTACGCATGTGAGATATCATATCAGATATCATAGATATCACAGTGAGATATGCTAACTCTGTGTGGAGACCCCCCCCTTGAAGCTTGGAGGGCTTTCTCACTAGTGGCTTTCCCCACTCCTTTGCATTAATACGCTACATGTATGAGATATCATATCAGATATCATAGATATCACGGTGAGATATGCTAACTACGTGTGGAGACCCTCCCCCCTTGAAGCTTGGAGGGCTTTCTCACTCGTGGCTTTTCCACTCTTCAGCGTAATGCGCTTTAAGTATGTGAGATATTATATCAGATATCATAGATATCACGGTGAGATCTTGTATGCTAACTCTGTGTGGGAGACCCCCCCCTTGAAGCTTGGAGGTCTTTCTCACTCGTGGCTTTCCCACTCCTTTGCGTGTCTGCTACATGTATGAGATATCATATCAGATATCATCGATATCATAATGAGATATGCTAACTC
>LGRX02016133.1:0-13399 GCA_001247695.2 Cymbomonas tetramitiformis
TTAAATTAAAAGGAAATCTTGCAGGTCCTCGATTGTTATTATTTGTTGGTAAATTTGCAATAGGTCGTGATGTCACTTGTGGTGATTGAATATTTGCAGATTTAATTAACTTTTTCTTTTTGGAATATTTTTTACGAGGTTTCGTGCCTTTTTTGGAATGATATTCTTTGGCACATTTTTTTAATGTTTCGTTCCATTCAGCACGAGTCATAAATGTGTATATATTAATATATATATTTTTATGGTTGATTAGCTCTACTTGCACGTTGTCCTCTTGTATACATTTGCGGACTTGCTTCTTCTTCTATAATTTCTACACCACTAATGTCATCATCGTCATCATCATTATCATCGTCAGCCGAAGGTGTTCTATCCTTTTGACCTGAATTAAATAATGCTTGTCTTAAAAAAGGATTTATTGTCATTCTTTTTGATGGTCCAGATTCTCCTTGATTTATTGGAGTTCCTTTTTCCAAACTTTGTAAAAAGTCTTCTTCTTCTTGAAATTCAGATTCAGGTGATATAGGAGTGCTTATTGGAGTTTCTACATCAGATTCACTTAAATCAGCAAACCTTTGTAAATTGTCCGCTCTTGTATATTTTCCCGGAACAAAAACATTGACATCACTTCTTTTCAAATTTTGAATCAAATCAAATGAATTTATCATAGGACTTTGAGAAATAGAAGTATAGAATTCAACACTATTTTGAGAAGGAGCGGTCATAGCATAATTATTAGAAGCTAATTTAGAGTATCCATGAAATATTGATTTATTAGATGCAGCATTTCTAAAGCCTAATTCGTTTAGACAATATTGTTTGACAATATCATCAGTCAATATCTTTCGCATATATTTTATAATATTACATATATATTAATTGTTTCGTCTATTTTGTTGTTTATCCGCAGGATGAGGTGGTCTTAAAATTCTTCCATACCGCCTTAATTGATGACGAGCTTTACATTGAATTTTATTTCCAAATTGACGACCTTGAGGTGTAGGGTCTTTATATCCACAATAAACATTATTATTCAGCCTTCGTTGAGCCTGTGTTTGATTAGCTCTTACCATAACAATATATATAATACAATCGATAAAAATCATCGTAAATCAATTTCCGTTTCATTATCTTTATTATTTTTATTTTGACTTCTTGTCCTTTTAGATATTCGATTAGAAAATGAGACACCTTCTTTCCTAAGAGTTCTTTCTTGTTTATTTTGTTTAGAAACTAATTCAGAAACGGTAGGTTCATCACTGGATTTCTTATTATAAGAATTGTTACCTTGGACTTCCAATAATTCTCGTGGTTTATATCGACGTGCCAAAGTTTCTTTACCGTCTTCGATAATATAACTCAATCCTTTCATAAATTTTACTTTATATATTTTTGTCGACCATCGTTGAGATTCTTTATCAAACGTTTTAGTTTTAATTTTAATCCTAACTTTATCACCCGGTTTTATATCTATTTTTTCAAGAAGCTTAGTCAATTTATTCCTTTTCAATAAAATATTTCTGATGGTCTTTGTTAGGTTCATATTATCAGGAGTTGATTTATCGATATTTGCAGAATTTTGTGTACTATTATAATTTTTGAGAACAGAATCCAAATAATCAATCCAGTTTACGGTGTCTTTACTTTTTTCTATTTTTTTAAATTTCAATTTTAATGTTCTATTGAATCTTTCTATCATACCCATAGTAGTATGGTCTTCGGTTTCATTTAAATAATGCTCAATATTGTTGTCCTTTAATAATTTTTTCATAGATTTATTTGTAAATTCTACACCATTGTCCGTAGTCAATACATTCATTTTTGAGTCTTTTATTAACTTTTTAAAAGCAGGAATTATTCCTTCAGCAGAATCAATGTTTTTGTTATTTTTGTCTTTAACAGTTTTTGATTTTAATGGATATGCATAAGCCTTTCGTGCATTGATATTGATAGCCGTCAATATAACGGAGTAGCCTCTATTTTGTTTTTTGAATTCAGGAATAAATGCTAAATCAGTCTGAACATAATTCTTGTTAGGGTCTTTACCGTAAATAGGAAATAATTCTTTTCTATTGATTTTCTTTTTTTGAGAAAATGTTTGATTGACTTCAGTTGCTTCGATGGCTTCCTTAACTTGTTTTTGTGTGACCTTATAGCCAAGAGATTTTAATTTGGCCGTGAATGGTGATACAGCACTTAATCCTATTTCGGGGTCTAAATAAAAGTCTTGTATTTGTTTTTCAGTGATTGACTTGCTCATTATTATAAAGGAATATCTTTATGTCCCCAATGTAGGATATTAAATGTTTCCCACTGAATATATGCTTTATCATAATTCAATGAAAATGATTTCGTTTCGGTTCGTGTTTCTATACCAAGAGCTGCATAATGTTTGTTTTCGTCAATTTTTCTCGGTTTTCTAAGAACATCGTATTTTAATTCCACAATTTTTTCGTGATTGTATAAAATGATATCTTTAATTTCTTCATGATTGATACTTTGAGAATTTTCATAATTTAATGGAAATCCTTTTACCTTAGTCATCGTTGTTCCATCAACAAATTTCAACGAATATGATTTAGGTGCGGTCGATACAAATTCAATACATTTCTTATATATTTTTTCTTATCATTGTATAGCTCGTCAGTCAATTCTCCAAGATAATCACCAAGTTGTTCTGTGTATACTTGTTTGTTTGTTTCATTTTCGATGTATATCACCGAGTCAATATCATGAGATAGAACTTTACCAAATCCTTCATCGTCCATAATGTTGAATGCTTGTTTATTTGGTGCATCTTCAATGTATACCACTGAGTCGGTATCGTGATATAAAACTTTGTCGAATCCTACATCGTCCATTAAATTGTATAATTTTATTCTTGCATGTGCAGTTGTAAAAACCCCAATAACTTCATTGACGGTACAGTTCGTTTCAGAATATTCACTTAATACATTAAAACCAACTTGATATTTAACATCACCAGTTTTGTTTTTTATTGGCTGAATTAGAACATTGTCATTTCTTGAATCTGATAAAATATCATAAACTTCAGCACTATTCATGAATTTGTTTTGTCTTTTATTTGGTTTCAAACAATATCTACCCCACAAGTTGTTGAGAAATAATTTAGCAATAGTTCTCAATCCTTCATTTTTATTTATTTTATCTTTTTCTAATAATATACCTTCCTTTTCAAAATATTTTTTAATATACAAATCTTTGTCTTTTTCGCTTTGTACCCATTCAGGATAATCGTTTGCCTCTTGTTTTATTTTTAAAAAAGTATTAATAAAACTTTCAAAAATAGTATAAGATGTATTTTCCCAGTGGACAATCTGATGTATTTTTTCAATTGTGTATCCTTTTTTCAACGATAATTTTACTTCTTCCGTGCACCACGTTCCAGTCATTTTTGTCAAAGGAAAAGTCAATTTCTCCATTTTAGACTGTCCCAAGGTCCTCAATGGTAAAACTGCCATTTCCAAATCATTTGGTGGAATTATGGTGCATTTTATAACTCCAAAGAATTGTTCAATATCAGTGACTCCTTTCAAATCAATTTCTTGATATATTTTTGTAGGATGACCTAATGGAAATTTACAATATTTCAAGACATAAGGATACAAGCTTGTGAAATCTACATACCTAATGGTTTCTCCTTTTTTACATTTATAATACAATCTTTTGGGGTCTGTTCTCCCACCAAATAATGCATCTCTGAACACGATAGGTGTGTTATAACTATTTACGAAATCGATAACATTTTGGTCATTTTTTTGTAATTCTTTAAAATCACTTTCCCACATTACAACAACTTTATATCCGAGACTTTGAATTTTTTCTAATCTTTTTTTGGTCTCATCGTACAGTTGATAAAATGTTTTATTTGTGGCGTAATTTTTTCTAAACATATTCTTACCATTTGTTTTTGGATTTCCATGCCAAAAATCTCCAAGAAATTCATATATAGTATATGTCGCAGGGTCATAACCATCGACATATTTGTGCCTTTCATTGTTTCCAAAATGGAAATGAGGAATTTTATATTCTTTGATTAAATTATCAATTTTATTTGTATGTTTTACATATTCCAACCAAATGTCACCTATTTTTTATTGTTGTTTAGCTCCTATGACACTATTCAAAATAGCTATGGAATTTTCAGGCATATGCAAATACCTATGAATTGTTTGTGTCAATGATGCAATCGTTAAATAGGCTGTGGGGTCAATTTCTTCATTTGTAATTTCTAAAATTTTCTTTCTATATTCCATCCATCCTAATCGTAAAATTCTTACATCACTTTGACAATAATCTAATATTTCTTTTTGCATATCAAATATATATTCATCGTTTGTCATTTGTTTATGCCACTCCAAAAATTCATTTCGGCTATCCTCTTTCATTTGATTATAACCATAAAATGATATAGCGGGAATTTCGCCTACATAATTTTTATTTTCAGGGGTATTAAACTTGTGAGGAAAAAAACCTTTCTTCTCACCTTTTAAATCGAATATTTTTGAGAATTTACTCCACATGGCACCTATGACTACCGGTAAAATGACCATCTAAGAATGAGTAAAGTTGTTGCTAAAGTCATCTTTCGTCCCGCCGAAAACCGCGTTCACACCCGCGACAGGTCAGCAGACGCTCACTCATCCTACGTGGCAAAATAGGCGGCGAGCTTAGAAACATTTGTTTTTCAAGCGGTCTCAAAACATTTTTGACCCTGCGCGTGCTCTGACCTGCCTTATATATGTCGTTTGACTTAGAACAAGGTACTGGTTTTCTCTCTCACACTCTTTGCTACTAACGTTTCAGGTGACGCGGATTGATTTTAAAAAACATCCACCACATAAAGATGCGACTAGAGTTTTTCAGATTTTAGAAGGGGTTTTTAGAAAACTTTTAGTGTGGCCGAATTTCGAGTTCGGGTCTCAGTTGATAGGAACTGACCGCGTTCGCTGCTGACACGAGGACCACTGTGTAAGTCCCGAATTTCCGCTGATAGGCTTGAACTATTGCGGTGCACTCTGTTCTGCATCGCATGCGCTCAGACTTGGTCACAGCCTTTTTTGACCTCACAGGAAGGTTTTAAGCTTTTTACTTAAAGGGAGCAGCGCGTCCAGAGAGTAATTCTCTGGCGGGACTTGTGTGTCCTCGGGTCTAATCACCCCTGCTCCCCCCTCTAACTCTGTCGGACTTTGCTGTGTGCAGATTCGCTTGGAGAGCTGCAAAAAAACTCCCAAGAAGGTAAACCAAAGGTGTATTTTTTTCACGGGCTGTTTTGAGCTTAAGAGTAGCTGTTTCTTTTCAGTTGACGAAGCCCGTAATAACTAGTTTTGTGGAGGCTAGAATTGTTGAGCGCGGCAGCGCCGAGAAAATACGAATGAGACTGCAGCAGGCCCAATGCAGCCTGCGAGCCTCATCTTTTTACCTTAGTTTGGTTTGCCTAAGGCACAGGCCTTCTGGCGGGTGCATATCTTGTCTCCATAGTGCTGCTAGTATGAGTGGCATTTTTGGGGCTGCAGTCTGAGTGTTGGGGCGAACTCCACTCAGCTTGGGTTGAATTCCCAACAGTCCCGTGAGGGGGGGGGGCGGATGCAAGTGCTGCAGGTGAAGAGAAACGTATTCCCCTGTTGCCGAAGGACTTGCGACCGGCTAGCACTCTATATTAGAAGGGAACGTACCCTCCGGTTTGCTGCACTTTTGATAGGGGGAAAAGGTGGAACCCTAACTGCCGGTTGCATGATTCAACACGCCGGCAGGGACGGATGAGCTCGGCAAGGTGTGCAGAACCAGTGCGATATTTTTCGGGACTGAAGTCTGAGTATTGGGTCTCACCCGGCTCAGCTTGGGTTAAAATCCCAACAGTTCCGGGGGGGGGGTGATGCAGGAACCGACGGTGACCGTACGTGACGACATCGCCGTCGGTTCCGCCGGCAACCGCATAGCATGGCCTGGGAAAGCACTTAATAAATAGTTGAATAGTCACGTGTATAAACCGTTTATTTGATATGGCGCTCCCTCTGTGAGTGACGCAGGCGCTTTCAAGTGCACGGTATAGGTCTGCGCATCCGTTGTAACGGCCTGTGTTCGCTGTAAGGCTGAAGATGGCCGGGATCGTCGATCGCCAGTTGTAGTAGGCTGACTCCTATTTAGGACTTGAAAAGCATATATACTAGTTGTAATATATGCACTCTGGTTGTAGAACTAGGCTTGAATAGGTTGCTGTGTTGGTATTATTATTAATGACAGTGATATTTACGCGTTTTCGCGAATAACATAACTTGTGTCCAATTTGAGGTTTCAAGACTTCTAGGACTTTTTGTCGTACATAAATATTTTGTATGGACATGTATTATAAAGTAAGTACTCATATGATAACAATTTTCACGTTCCCGACTCATTAAGGGTGCTAGCACGCTCAAACCCTATCTTATAAGTCCTACACCCCCCCCGAGTTTTACATATGTTGCACACCAAATGCATTCGAATCAGCCGAAATGGACCGCACCATCGTTTTCGGCAACATCGAAATAGATAATATTGCTATCAACATTGGTAGCATGCATTGGAGAACTCTCCGGGCAATACCCAAACCCCTTAGATGGTCAATTCGACCCCCCCCCAGGTGCCATGTGTCAATGGACTTGTTAAATGTAGATAGCTGTCCATTAATGTCACGTTTTGATATTTTAGATACATTATTTTACCACCATTTTGTACCGTTTCAGGAATTTCATCCATCGTTGTTATTATGTATTCTATGATAAGTACATAATCATACTTACTACCATTATGTGCTATAAAAGTAAATCCTTTGTGTTTATTAGCAAATAAAAATTTGCAAACTTCTTCAATATTGTTGTGAATAAATGATTGTCCGTTTGAATATTGTGTAACACTCAGATTCACTTCGTGCTTTGTTTCATTGTATGCTTCAAAATCAAAAAATCCTATTTTACTTTCATTAACAACATCTTTTGGTTTCTTTGGTGTAATGTAACATTGATTTTTATGTGTGCTCATGTCACAATATAATTTACAATTTAGACAAAACTCATACCCACAAATGTGCTCTTTTTCTTTTCTTATGTCATATGATTTTTTGCATTCACCTTTGCATCTATGAAAGTATAGACAAGCTGTTCCTTTTTTATGTAAATCATAACATTTTTTATTTTCAAATTTATTATTACAATCTTTACAATAGATTGCTTCCTCGCAGTTTAAAATCAGTTTGTTTCCCTTTTTTGAAAAGTCACACAATTTACTTTTGCATTTACAACATCTTGGTCGGTCGGCTATTCCATAAAAAGCTTCGATTTTTGTTATTGGTTCGTAGTGTCCAATACTTGAATTTAAATGGTAATATACAAAATTCCATTCATGTCTATCGGGTAAACCTTCCTTGGATGGTGGGTACATAATTGTACAACCCAAATCAGTCATTCCATGAATTGTAATATTTCTATTGAATTTTTCTTCAAAGACATGAATATCATCAAATCCTATACCGTCTTGAGAATCAAATCCTAATTCTTGCATCAAATTTATACCTTCTTTTGTTAAACGATTTTTCTTATTATTGCAAACATTGTTATAAATATTGTATGTTATTTCTTCATTGTCTTTTTTATCTTTGTAATTCATAATAATGCAAGATTTAGCAAAACATTGTTCATCCTTAATTGTAATGCAACTTTTCTTTTGCTTCAATTCTTCCACAGATTTTGGCACCGACAATGGTTGACCTTTTCCATTAATTCTTTTGAAATTTAATAAAGAAATTGTGATGAAATTCACAGCCCCTCTATCATCTCCGGACTGAATCATTCCTTCTAATTTTTTGTAAAATTCGATTTCATTTTTTGCACTTAAAAATTCCGAAGAACCATCTTGAAAGTTTACACCAAACTGAAAATGTTTTACATCTTCCGAAGCTTGGTCAATTTTTTTATTAATCAAATTCATCCAATAATTCAAAGGTTTACTAAGAAATCTATTAAACTTGATTTTCATAGATACTCCGGAATTTCCACCTTTATCGACAAAATCTTTTGTAACGTCTTTATCCGTAAATTGTTCTTCATATTCTTGTCTAGAAAGCAACTCATTAAGGACTATTAAATCCTCATTTTCTTTTTCAAATTTCTTTATTTCTGATTGTAATTTTTGTTGTTTATTTTCTTTGGTAAATTCTTTGTCTATTTTCTTTTTTTCAATTTGATTAATTTTACTCCATTGTTCCTTTGTTAATTGTTTTGAACTTGATGCTTTCAAATTTCCGGCCCTATGGTTTTTGACTTTCTTGAGATTGGTTTTCGTTGCTTTGGTCAATGGAGCTTTGCCTTTATCATCTTTTTTGTCTTTATCATTAGACTTTTTCGGTGGCATTATTATTATACAATATATTTCTTATTACTAAATTGTAACGTATTCTTTAGGTGGTTTTTGTTACATTCAACCTTTCCAAAAATTTGTTTTGAATTTCCATATATTTTTCAAAGTCTTCAGGATTTTCTTTGATTTTATTGGAGAATATTTCAACAATTTTTACTTTATCAATACCATGTTTTTCCATCGTTGAAACACCGACATTTTTATTTAACAAAATTCGGTCTAAGGTTAGATTCTTTTGTAACAATGGTTTGTTGGCTTCATAATATTTCCCTTTGTCTCTCCTATTCATATCTAAAGGCTTTTTATAATACACCTTACCATTCTTAGAAGTAACCTTCATATACTTAGGAGAATGTGTATCAATTTCACTCATTGTTATAATATAGAACTTATAATCTTTAAGCAGATTCAAACACATTTTTATCAATACTTAATTCTTTTGAATTCATGATATCTCTTTCGCACTTTATACAAAGACAATCTAATTGTTTACATCGAGACCGTCTCATATTATATCCTATAGCATGAATTAAAGCAACGATAATTGTCCCAAATTGAAAGACATCACACGTATTTATTTCAAACATTATACATTAAACTGATTTTATTTTCTAGTTAGAGTTAGAGTTAAAGTTAGAGTAAGAGTTAAAGTTAGAGTTAGAGTTAGAATTTAAATCAAAGTCATTAAAAATTAATAGAAATGATAAGTAATGATTAGAAAATTATTTTCTTGTGTATTCTAATATGGGTTTCAAGAAAGGTGAAAAAATTACTGATGAGGCTACTTTAGAACGATTAAAAGTTGCTCGATTAAAAGCTATGGAAACAAGAAGAAAGAATTCTGAAGCCAAAAAGGATATCAAACTTGCTAAGGAATTAGAAAACAAAAAAGTGTTGGAGGCTGCTCAAAATAAAATAAAATCATCGATAAAAGAACCTGAAATTCCTGAAAAATTCGAAAAAAAATCAGAACCCGAAATCATCGACAAAAAATATGCTAAAAAATCAAAAAAGAAACCTGTGATTGTTGTGGAATCTGATAGTGAAACTTCGGGTAGTTCAAGTGACGATGAACATCAACCTCAAGTGATTATAAAAAAATCAAAAAAGAAAGACAAAGTTTCAAAAACGGAAGGAAAGCCAAACGCAGCACCTCCGACTTATCATGACGTTTTGAATTCAGACCCTCATTTTCATAAAACATTCAAATCATTGTTTCCAGAATTTTGAAAGAATATTTGTATCATTTATCTTTCCAATAGTCTTTCCCATAAGAAACAAATATCTCTTGCTTCTTTTTTACATTTGATGTTAATCGAACATTTCCTACAAAATTTATTTTAGCATTATTTTTGCATTTGATTCTTTTGGCACTTTGAGGGGTACAATCATTGAACTTACCGGCCACTGAATTTGTTTTCGATGCATCATAAAACAGATTATTATTCTTTTTCCAAATATGTGTTCTTCGATTCAATGGAGGTAATTCATTCATTGTCAATCGTTGCGTGCCGACGGTGTATCGACCAACTAACTTATCTTTTTTCAAGTCTTCTTTGGCATATACTCCAAGACCTGAATTTGGAATACTACTTTCCTTTATATCTACTACTCTATGAACATAACAATAAGGACTATATTTACAAGTCATGTTTCTACATTGATTTCCACTACTTTTTGAAATAGCTATACACCGTTCACAAGATGTTTTCTTCATAAGTTATGATTTATTTTTTCAGGAATTATGAATTCAGAATATCGTTTTCGAAACATCGATGGATGATTGTCTTTCTTATGTAAATCGATTAATAGAAATGAATGTGGTTCATTAATAGCATGTGCATATACTTCATAGAAAGTCTTTTCATCGATTTCTCCGGAACATGATTCGAATATTTCTTGTAATTCTTTCTTGTCTTTCATTTTAAATACTCCTAAAGAAGTTGCATTATTCTTCACCGCTCTTGGACAGCCTCCAAACTGAGATTTGAAATTCTGAATGCAAATAAAGCATGATACGCCTAACGCACCACCGGTTTCAAAATCAGCTATATGTCGATGTCTTGTGATAAAATTCAGAAATTTAGGAGTTCGAAACAAATTCGTTGATTGACAATCATCGACAAAAACAGCCAATATAGGTCGTTCACCATTATATTTATGGACGGGTTTTTCGAAACCGTCTGATGTCAAAAATTCTAACAATAATTCTGGGTCGATATCATCGATAAAGATATTTCTATTATTCAATTTTTCCATCAACAAATTCCATTTTTTCAAGTCTTCATGATATTTCAAATATGTATCTCTTTCTTCTTCGGCTTTTTGAATAATATCATTGATAACATTTGCACCATCGTCGGGTTCGTACACATCTTCGGAGTCGATATCTAATGATTTCATTAATTTTTTGTTTGAATTAAATGTAGGACTTATTACAAATATCCGATGTAATGACCCTTCTTTTTTCAACATTTTAAGATAGTTAGTCACCGCAACTGATTTTCCGCTTCCTCTTTTGCCTATAAAAATTGAATTTTGATGAGCTTTTAACATGTTCGGTCCGGTTTTGATATTGAAAGCACTTCCATTTGGCACATCGATGTTCATATCTTTCACTTTTACAATCTTCATTAAAGATATATGTATAGTTTGTTTATTATTTTTTTAAAAGAAACTATTCTCCAAAAACAATTTTCGATTGTTTCTTTTGATATTCAAATCTTTGATTAAATATATTATTAACAATTGTGGAATGACATATGCATTACGTATTCCTATATTGTCTTTGGAATTTGATGATTGTGTGCGTTGAGCGGTATACATGTGTTTGCCATATTGTTGTTTGATATCACACGGAGTATATTTGTTACATACTTCTAGATTTAGATGTTCTTTGTTTGTCCATATGTTTGTCATTTTTCTATATTGAAATCCATATTTACAATAACAACATGTGTGTTTGTATATTTCTAAAGGTTTCATAAATTCTCTATGTTGCAACAATCCACCGTCAGCCGGGTTTTCAATATACCAATATGTCGGTTGAAAAAAATCAATAATTTCAATGGTGCGTTTTACAATAGCGTCCGCCAATACTAAATTTCTCGGTTTGCGTCGGTGTGCTTTAGAATACTCCGTACACGGTGGACTTGCCCATATGATATCAAATGTTTTAGGAACACATATGTTTTGATAGTTCCATTCAAGAATATTACATTGTATTGTTGGGTTATACTTTGATAGAATATCTAACGTTGTTATTTCACAATTTGGGAATTCTTTCGTTAATGCTTTTGAAAATGATTTCGTTCCGCAAAAAAAGTTCTAATATTTTCATATATGTTTATTTTAATCATTTTTTATTTTTTAGAAACTAATACTATGTTGAATTTACACAACGATGATTGTTTTATAACATTTTCCCTAACATTCCAAGAAATTCAATAGACCTTTTCATTTGTGATTTACCATACAATCAAACAAATTGTTCTTGGGACAAGATTCCTTTCGATTTAGATAAATTATGGATTGAATTAATGCGAATAGGTAAAAGACATTCAGCCTATATCTTTACTACTACCACTAAATTTGGACATAGCATTATTGAAAGTAATAAGAAGATGTTTCGATATGATATCGTATATGAGAAAACGATGTCATTAGGCTTTTATCATGCAAATCAAATGCCTTTGAGAAGTCATGAAATGATATATGTCTTTTACAAACATTTACCAACATATAATCCAATAATGATTGAAGGTCACAAACCCTATGTAAGACAAGGTCAAGGTCCTCGGACTGAATTATACACTCATTACACCGATAGAACACCAACCATTTGTAAAGATGGAAAAAGGTATCCAAGAAGTGTAATCAAATTTTCAAATGGAAACTACAAAAGCAAACATCCTTGTAGTAAACCGTACGATTTATTCGAATGGATAATCAAATCTTACTCAAATCCTTACGACAATGTAATAGATTGTTGTATGGGTGTTGGAAATTCAGGTTTAGCATGTTAAAATCTCAAAAGAAACTATATCGGTATTGAAATTGATAAGAACTACTTTGAAATAGCCAAAGAAAACATCGAAAATTCATAATAAAATCAATAAAAATAACGGGGATTTTGTTCTTTAAAATCTGATGGCATATTTGAAATATTGATGAAATTATACGTTATCACGAACTTTACGAAACATATTTTAATTGTTTTGTCCGTTATGAGCTTGATTTTTTAGGTGTGTTTTAGGTTACACCAACGCGAAAATATGTAACTTAAATTGATTAATCTGGTAAATTTGTTTTCATTTTTAAATATCTGATTCCAGAAATGGATTCCTTGCGAAATTCTACGTTAGATATGCATTTTCCAAGATTTTTCCATTATGTTTCTTTGTATTTGCTGATGGGCTAAATTGCGTTTACGTTGCGTGTACGCTGCAAGTACGCTGCGATTTCCTTGATTTTGAGCAATTTTCCTGGGATATTTGTATCGAAATACTCAATTCGGACCTCGGAAATGGATTCCTTGCGAAATTCTACATCCGGTAGACATTTTTTTTGGATTTTTTTGTGCTTATTTATTGATTTGTACGCTGCGTTTACTCTGAGGTTAAGTAACACCTAAGCCGCCTCGCAGCGGCCTCGCATCCGGTTCAAGGCGGCCTCAAGGCGGCCTCGGCGTCGATGACAGTTTTGGTCTGTGTCGTCCCGTTTGTCGTGGCGTCCCAAAAAGTTTCCGTGGCGTCGATGACAGTTTTGGTCTGTGTCGTCCCGTTTTTCGTGGCGTCCCAAAAAGTTTCCGTGGCGTCGATGACAGTTTTCGTCTGTGTCGTCCCGTTTTTCGTGGCGTCCCAAAAAGTTTCCGTGGCGTCGATGACAGTTTTGGTCTGTGTCGTCCCGTTTTTCGTGGCGTCCCTTGGATTTCGGGGTGGCGTAACAAAAGTTCTGGTCTGTGTCATTTTGGTTTTGGGTGGCGTCC